>WBNQ01063117.1:0-21902 GCA_013401375.1 Spizella passerina | reverse complement strand
ACCCGCTCTGCTATTACCAGCTGCAGCCAAGAGACAGAGGCTTCCAGAAACAGGTGAACATATTTTAATATTCCCTAAAAATATACAGTGTGCAATAAAAAACTTTGGAAGAAAATGCTACCTCCTGACTTTTGACAATTTAATTTAACTATATGAGAATGACATTTAATCACCCTTATCTTAATTATCCTAAACTTGGTATGTGCAATAACTGCATGTATAACCATCAGCTCTAAAATTATTCAGCCACAAAATTTACCTAAAGTGCCTGAAGCACTATTTTCTATATGCCTACTTCAGCTTCAAAAATGCCTTTCTTTAATTTGTTCTAAATTCATTTCACACAGATTTTATTGCATGAATTCCCTGTTTTGCTGATAAGGGCCATAGAAGTAATGACTGGTTTTTGGAAAAGGTTTCCATGCACTGTACCTGTGGAAATATCTTATTTTTGACATGCCTGTGCTGCTTTCCCTCAGCCTGTGCTCCCATGGAGCAGCTTTTCCTCGTGTAAAACTGGGATTACTTTGGGCTTTTGGAGAGGAGGCTCACAGACATGGCAAGTGCTTCTCCAATGCTGCTGGGCTGTTGCAGCTGCTCCCTGAACCTCAAGCCTAAGGCTCTAAGGCTCTCCACCACACAGCTTTTCTGCCATCCCCCCGGCCCCACTAAGGTTGTGTTTCCCAATAAAGTGTTCAAAAACCCCAAACCTTGTCCTAATTACATTTCATTTTCTAATCTTGATTATAGTTTCAGCAACTGCATCAAACTGCTTTGTCTTGTATTTGTGTTCTACTCTGTGACCCTTCCCATACAAAATTCAGATTTTTCAATGCTTTTTTGACCAGGTAAAACCTCTTATTTGTGATCTTTTCTGTCCAAGTCAAGAATTTTTTCACTTTTTTACCTTTTTTTTTTTTTTTTTTTAATGAAAACATCCAGGGAATTATGAGGATCAAATGTGAACAGCTAACTGAGGAAAGAATGCTGAAAAACAACACAAAGATAAAAAGGGCAAATTAAAGTACACCAGAGAGGAGCAGAATACTTCTGGAAGCAGTTAAGGAGTTTGCATTACAAAAGAGTAAGCAAAGGAGATGTTATTGTAGGGAAAATAGCTTTGGCCAGAGGTTTAGGTTTTGGCATCAACTTTGGTGTTGGCAAGATTTTCCTTCTTGGTGGAGGAAATGTAAATCCCTGACTGGCACAAAGTGAGCCACCAGTAAGCTGTGACCTGAAATTCATCAAGGAGATTTTAAAGGTGAATTTTTTGTATGTTTTTTTTTTTTCCTTTTTTTTTTTTTCCTTTTTTCCTTAAAGTAGATTCTGAAGGTTCAGATATTTGGGTTTGTTCTACTTCCTTCATCCCACTGTGGTGCTGCTCTGTAAGAAAGATCTGATTGAGGCTGTGTCAGAGCTGGTTTGGGAGAACTTTAAGAAGCACACAGAAACTGACCTTGAACCAATGACTTCATGCAACTCAGCAAAGCAAAGGAAGGCAAGGATTTACTGAACTGGAAGTGCTTGTCCCAGAGCTGCTCTCTCTCAATTCCACTGCCCCACCACTGAGGGGCTGTGATCATTGCACTGCAGGTTTTTATACAAACACATGAACCTGGGCAATGCATCCATCAGCGGACAGCATCAGTCCATCTGCCCTTCCAGCATTCCTTCAGCACTCCTGCTCTTGTGTGCCTGGGGGTTTTTACTGCTTGGAGCTTCCTGTGCCCAAAGCCAGTGGGAAAGAAACACTTGTAAGGGTTAGCAGGGAGGTCAGAGTTCACTGAATGCTTTGGAAGCTTTTTTGTCACAAAGTTATCATAAAAAGATCAGTGGACAGCTTTCAGCCTTTCTCTTAGTAATACATTTTGATAACATCATCAATACCTAGATATTAATGGCTTCCCACTGTTGCCTTCCACTGTAAGTAGTTGCTGGTGGGGGCCAGAAAGATTATTTCCTGTTAAAAAAACAAAGAAAAAGAGGAGGAAAGATGATTATCAGGAATGCTGTTAGAATGTAAAACACTTCTAGAGAAACTAAAACAAATCTCTCAAGTTCCCTACTTTTTTGCATTATAATGACTTGTAGCAGACATTCAAGAAAGCTGCTGACTGGCTGCTTTGCTCTCTGTGAGCATTCCTTTAATGCTGAAGATTAAATAAATACAAAGATTAAATTGCTACAAAGCATGAGCGACAGATTTTTAAAAATTATTATTGCTAAGAAGAGGGAGCTGGATTAGAAAAAGTCATTCCTCTGAGAAATAATACCTCCAAAATAATCTTTCAGTGAAAACAAAAACCACAAAACAACAAAAGAAAACGAAACAATACAAAAGCAGAAAGAGTCTTATTTAGCAGAGCTAGCTGACATGCTGTTCTTTAAAAGTTAAATATGTGCATCAGTTGGAGATAGGATATCAAATATCAGTAGGGAGAGCAGCAGGAAACTTTTTCCACTGCATGAAAGGGATAAAAAGAAGAAAAACAAGTCTCGGTTGCAGGAACAGCTGACTAAGCGCCTGACATACTCGAAATACAGCCAATTGTAACAAATACCAGGGAAATCTGTATCTTCCAAACAAAACCTCTCCTCACTGAGAAACTTCAGATCTAGATAAAAACGGAGCCATCAGAATGACGCTGAAGCCGTAGACACACGGATCACACAGAACCAAAACGCTGCAGCTCCAGCTGCTTGCACCAGATTTTCTGTGCTCAGCCTTCAAGGGGTGCGGGCAGGGAGGCCCAGCTGACACAGAAATGCAAAATTCCAGCGAGCCAGAAGGAATCAGAGGCAGGCTCCACACCCCTGGTGCCTGGGGGCAGCCGGAATGAATATTCCTGCCTTGCTTTTCACATGTTAAAAGCTCCGTGGATTCACAAAACCACCAACCTTGCTAGTGTGCCACATCTTCAAGCGCAGACTGCAGAGCTGGATCTGCTACTCAATCCAAAATATTTTAAGGGAAGAGGCGCAAGAAGCAGAATCTAGGAAAGCCAGTAAAGATTCTGTGCTTGCTTACACTGCCTGAGACTTCAGGTTTCTTTCAAGATGTTTTGAGAAAACGTACACTGTGAATTTCAGTGGCACTGGGAACTCCTAGTAAGACACAATGTTCTTGTGGCAATTCTTGTATACCTTTCTCCTTGATTACCCTCCCGATTGCCTCACGATGGTGTCCACGCTGCAGGAGCCAGGGAAGCAATTCTCCTCCCCAGCAGTGCTCTGTGCTTCCTGTAGCTTAGAACTCTGGAGCCCTGTGCAAGGGAACACAGAGAATTGGGCAAAGTTTAGCCCTTTACCTTTGGTATAGTTGCAATAATTTTGTTACATTTTATTTATTTTTTAATCATAATATTGTTTTATTTTTCCAAGAGGAATACATAGCTTTATTATCCTTAAACCCGAAATGTAATGTAACTAATGTTCCAAGATCTCCCTTAAGAAAAATATAAATGAAGCTGACTAATTTAGTAATTGTCTATGCTTAGCGACAGTTGCAAACAGACAAGTCTGTAAAAGATATTTCCAACCTATGATTAAATATCAGGCTGTTGTGAGCTGTTCTTCTCTTGTGCCCACGACACTTCTTTTGCCAACCCCCTAAGAAGCAATGCCTTGAGGTAATAAAATCTCTAAGGTGAATAATGAAATAATCCTGGAAACAATAATCATAGTAATCTGTAGGGCTTTCAAAAGCAGCCTGAGATGATGACCTACAGATTGTAGGCTCCACCTGTTCAGTAATTCCCAATGACAGCATTTAAAACTATCCTTGGTATTGAACGGCCTAGTGAAATTCTAAAGTTGCTCCTTCTGGAATGGTTCATGGAGGGCAGACACAAAACCCGGCCACATTAACCTTAATTGTGTAGGAGATGGGCCTTGCACAAGGTGGGGAGTGAGACCTGGAGAGAAGGTGCACAGGGGCCCCAAAGAGCATCCAGCTTGGACACGTGGGCCTCAGCACACCCGCTGGAATGCTTATGGAAAGGGTGTTGTGGGGCTGGCCAGAGTCCTCCTGGCCGTCTGTCAACTGAATGGACAGGAGCTGGTCATGAGCACAACAATGCAGTGCAACTTGTGCATAATTTCTGCCTTTTTTAGTCCTTGACTTCTTGAAACTACCCAGAAAGCTGCTGGGAATGGTGTTTTTGTGAGGAACACACAGAAACCAGTTTAGCAGTTTCTTCTCTTATTAACACAGAATTGCAACAATTTCCTGCTCTTTCCCTTCTGTCTCTCATGTCCCCTCTCTGGCACCTTTCTTTGTCTTTCACAGCATCACAGAATGGTTGGGGTTGGAAGGCGCCTCTGGAGATCCTCTGGCCCAAGCTCTCTCCTCACCTGGAGCAGGCTGTACAGGATCAAGCCCAGGTGAGTTTGGAGTATCTCCAGATAAGGACACCCCACGGCCTCTCTGGGCAGCCTGTCCAGTGCCCTGTCACCCCCAAAGCACAGTTTCCCCTTTTCTTCAGGCAGATTTCCTGTGTTTGTTTGTGCCCCTGCCCCTGCTCCTGCCCCAGAGCGGCGTTGGGAGGTCCCCTCTGAGCCATCCCTTCTCCGGGCTGAACAGACCCAGCTCTCTCAGCCTGTTTGGAGCTCCCAATGCTCTCCGCAGCCCTCGCTGGGCTGTCTCAAGCACTTTCCAGCCTTTCTTGTCCTGGGGAGCCCAGAACTGGCCCCGGCCCCCCAGGGGTGGCCTCAGCAAGGCTGAGGAAAGGAGGAGCAGCCCCCTGGAGCAGCAGAGGTGCTGATGGTCACCCAGGCAGGTCCCTGGCGAGTGGCCTCAGCAAGGCTGGCCCTGGGGACTCCAAGCTGCAGTGTCTGCCCCCAGCCAGCTCCCAGCCCATGAGGCTTCTCTCTCCTTTCTCACTGACTCAGGCTGAATGTAAAGTGGCAATCATTTATGTGCGATAACCATGCTCTCAGCCCCTCAAGACAATTCCCTACACAGTTTTTAATTGTTTTAATTTAGTTCAGCCATCTCCTCCCTGCCCCCCTTTATACTGTAAAATTGATTAGAGATTTCACTAGAGAATACACAATGACATTCTGATAGTACCTTAGAAAGAGGAAAAAGTATTCTAGGCTTCTTTTACAGCTTGCATGACATTTAAATGCATAATTGATATTGTCCTTTTCACAGACTGTTTTAAATTGCTGATGTTTATAATTTTCCATTGTAGGAGGGTGTTTGATTAGTTAATAAAATGTTAGAAAAGCATAAATTTCTAGAAAGTACAAAAGCCATTCAACTCCTCCTCCTGTATTGTTGCAGGAGAATTTATTCTTGAATGCAAGAGATTTTAAATGTGCTGAAGTAGACTCTTCTGCGTACTTATGCAAGATGTGTACTTGTTGCCCTTGAGAAAAACACCAGCATAGGGTAAATCATTGCACACATGTAGAGTTCAAGTTAGTCAAGGATCAGTCAGCTTGTAACTGCTTTTCAAATACAGCTTAATCTGCTAAAATGAATACAGGCACTGGCCTTAATGATGATTTTGTGTTGCTTTGTTTAATCCCTATTTTTTGGTACAGGTATTTTTTGAGTAGTGTAACTAAAATGAAGAATTTTATTTTCTTCTTTCTTTCAACTCCGTGGCTATATTGTTTTATAAACAGCCCTAACAAACCTACAGCATGGAGAAAATGGAGAAACTGCAGAATTCCTCTCTCAGCTGCTTGTTTTGATTTAGCACCTGCTTCAGTGCAAGCATGTCTCTGTTCCTATGAGCTGGGCAGGTTTTACCAGGTCTGTCTCTCACTGCTGAGCTGAACTGGCAGGCCTGGTGCAGGGGCTTGCTCAGGTTGCTGAGGTGTCCAGCAGGGCGTGACTGGGTCACAGCTCAGCTCGTGAGCAGGGACAGCACAGAGGGAACTCACCTGCAGAGGCCCTGCAGGCAACCAAGGCCATTCACAGACATCCAGGCTTCCTGCAGGAACCCCTGAGATTCCCTGTGAGACCCTGAGCAGGCAGCTGCAAACCTCTCCCTGTGACCACGTTACCTTCCTGCAGGAACCCCTGAGATTCCCCGTGAGACCCTGAGCAAACCTCTCCCCTGTGACCACGTTTCCTTGTGCCCCACGCCGCTGCCATGCTGGAAAGGGCTCAGGTGCTCAGGAGCTGGGTTATCTGTGGAGCCTGTCACATGAGTGACACTCAGGAACCTGCTAGGAAACCAGGTGTGAAACTGCACTGAGCCTCGAGGCTTTTTACTCCCTCATATGGCTTTCAAAGTACACTTGAAAAAGCTATAACCTATTATTTTCTCAAGCAACTTGCACCAGAGAGGACTTTCTACCATTTCAAAAACATACAAGCAGTATCCAGCTTTAAGAAATCTCTAAACTGTCAAGATTTTTATAAAGTAAACTATTTCAAGCTCATTTTCCCTGAGACTAAAACAAAATCTGTTTATGGAATACAATAAACATGACAGAATGATCAACTTTGTGTGGCAAGAGTTGTTGCTAGGATGCTGTTGCATGCTGCTGGATGGATGCTAGGCCACCAGGCACTTAAAAATAAAATAAATAAATAAATATGTAAGAGCTGACTTACAGTTTTATAGCATGTGTAGAGAGATGTGATTCATCCTGACACAAGTAATACACGTGGGACAATGAACAGAAATGATATGCTTGAATGCACTGAAGAAATCCTGGGACCAAAGGACAGGACTGGCAGTCAGCAAATGATGTCCAAGGCCACTGTCTGGTCTAATGGCACATTTAAACCTTTTGGTGACTCAGGTTTTACTCATGAGATTGGGCCAACATAAAGCATTTTGAAACACTGCCATGCAAAATGCTGTTGAAATTACTTATGGCTAGAAGGGGTCCTATTTCTGGTCACTTTTACGCAGTGAGTCCTGAAGCAATCACTGAATTACTGGCTCTGGAAAGCAGCCAGGTGAACTGCACCTGGGAAGTTAAAACTGGTTCTGATCCTGATGTTGCTCTTTATGTATGCCTTTTTTTTTTTAAGCATTTATAAACGCCCAGCACTGACATAAAGGCAAGGTGAAAAGTGCAGGAATAAATTAAATGGCACAACCTGGTTCCTGAATAGCAGAAAAGGAAAGGAGGAGAAGCAGGTCAGACTGGTAGAGCACAGGCCTGGGAGAGAAGCCAAACATCCTGTTTTCTCCAGTTCCTTGCAGTGAGCATCTCTGACCAGCCTTGGAACGAGTCTGGTTTGGTGGGGTGTACCTGCAAACATACCAAGCATGAAGAGAAAACACATTTCTTTGGGGTTTCATCTGGACACAGCAAATATTTGTGGGAAACAAAAGGTTAAAAGGGAAGGAAACCAGGTGAGTAGCTAACTGTAACTTTTATTGATTAAAATAACATGAAGTAAGGAAAAATAGGAATTTTTTAATAAAAACCCAGGAATTAAGAATTCCCAAAGCACCATGAGGACAAGCCAAAAGGATACATCTTTATAACATGACCAGAAAGATGAGAGTGCTGCTGCCTAAGTGTTCAAGGTTCTTTCACATCCTTTGTTAATAGTTAGCATGCAGGAGTTCAGCTCGCATCATTCCTGAGCAATCTAAGCACCAGAACTGCTCCAGCTTCCCCCTTTTCTGTTAAAAATACACTCACAAAGAACTAATGGAAATCTAATCAGACTTGGGTAAATTCACAAGGCTTCTCAGAGTTAATAACTGAAACATTCTGGTGGGTGTATTTATTATTCTCAGCATTAGCAAGATGGAATCTCTGTTTAGACTAGTTCTTGTCGAAATTAACATGGGGAAGCTGGAGCATTCAACCTTTTTATTTCAACAAAATATCTCTTTGGACTTAATCTATAAATGAATCTTAGTTTATCATCTACCAAACTGCCTAAGCAGAAGCAGAGGACGCTATGAATCACATGTTTGATCTGGTAGAGTGATATCATGCCTCTATGGCAATATTGACTTATAGGGCTGAGGAGTGTACGAAGGTGAATGTGTTAAAACAAAGGTATTTTTGTTTTGAAATTTCATTCATTGAAATTTCAAAATATCCTTACTTTCAAAGAAGAAAAAGTGAAATGGGCTAGTGGAAGAAATGGGTGAAATTTTATGGAATTTGAAGTTTGATTCAGACCCTGATGTTCTTTCCTTTCAATGCTTGATAGAAAAATCCTATTAATGTAGAATAAAATACTTACACTAATAACATAAACCCATAAACATTACATTTTAATTTAAAATACAGCATAAGGAAAATTTATTTATTGAGCTCTCCCACACAGATTCCTGGCTCTGAAGATTTTAAATACCTGGTCTGAATCAAAGTTTAGATGGCAAAGAATACTAAGATCAAAGATTTGCTGACCTGGGTCTGTTTCAGAGTAACAGCTCTTCAGGGTTCTTCAGAGCCCAACCATTACTCTTANTTTGCTGACCTGGGTCTGTTTCAGTGTAACAGCTCTTCAGCCCGACCATTACTCTTACATAGTTTTTGTGCCTTCGTCCTACTCAATTCAGTTATTCTTACAGAAGAACTTGGTCGGTGCTTCCTCTGTGGAAAAATCACAGAATGTGAAAGGAGGCAGGTACTCGTAGGACTATTAGGAGGAGCATTAAAATATTTCTAAAAAAGATGGGATTTCCCCCCCGCCTCTTTTTCCCCTCTTTTTTTCCACCACACAAGCTATGGTGTAACCTGAATTTTTTTTTTTTTCCCCGCAGAAAATAACAAATAACTTCAAGGCAACAAGATTTCCAGCATAAAATAAGTGAGGGAAAAAAAAAAAAGAAAGAACGTAGCTGCTGTGCAGGAGGAGCGGATCAAGGCGCGGCCGAGCAGGTGCGCGCCCTGAGGCGAGGCGCGGTGAGGGCTTCCGAAAGCCGGGACCAAATTAAAGATGAACAAAAAAATGAACGGCAGCAGGTAACTCCGAGCCGGCGAGGGTCAGCCGGGAGCTGCCCGCATTCCTTCACGGCCGCTGTCCCGCAGCAGCCCCGGATAAAATCGGTAAATCCCCTCCCGGGCAGGGTGCCTGAGGGGACGGGCGGTGCCTGAGGGGACAGAGGGACCCTGGAGTGGTCAGTGGGGCTCCGGAAAGGACAGCGGGGCTCCGGAACGGACAGCGGGACCCTGGAGGGGACAGCGGGGCTCCGGAAGGGACAGCGGGACCCTGGAGGGGACAGCGGGACCCTGGAGGGGACAGCGGGGCTCCGGAAGGCACGGGCGGGCGCCTGAAGGGACAGCGGGACCCTGAGGGGCCGGGCGGGACGCTGGAGGGGCGGGCGGGGGTCAGGCTCCGCCCGCTCTCCCAGGCTGCTCCGCGCTGCAGCCGGGGAGGAGGAGCCGCTTTATCGGGAGCCCAAGTGGAAATTTCCCCGTCAGTTGCCGGCTCCGCCGCGGAGAGAGCACCAGCGAGGGCCGCCTACTCTCGTGTCCCCGTGTCGCGCCGCGTCCTGCCTGCTGTCATGTCCAACTACATCCACGTCCCGCCCGGCTCGCCGGAGGTGCCCAAGCTGGACATCACGGTCAGCGAGCGGGAGGGGCCCGGCTACCGCCAGGGCGCCCTGCAGCTGCTGCGCCGGCTGCGCCCGCACTGGAGACCCGAGGAGGTGACGCTGCAGGTACGGGGGTCCGCGGCCGCTTGGCGCGATAGGCAGGGCGGGGAGCGGCGGGCGAGGCAGGGGCGAGGGCGGGCGGCCATTGTGCGGGGGAGCTGCCGCCTTGTTTCCTCCCCTCTCTCCCTCCCTCCTTCCCCCGCTCGCCGCCGCAGCCCCCTGCGCGGAGCCCCATTTGCTGGGCGGCCCGGCGGCGGGGCGGGGCGGCGCGCAGCATCCCCGGCTGCCGCCTTCCTTCCTTCCTTCCTTCCTTCCTTCCTTCCTTCCTCCTCCTCCTGCCGTGCCCTGCCCGCCGCTGCTCGGCTGCCCGTGCCGGCGGCGGGGAGCGCTCCGGAGCCGGCCGAGGGAGGAGCAGAGCCGCTGCGGTGAGGGAGGGAGCGGGAGCCGCCGTGCCCGTGCCGATGAGCCGGGCCACAGCAGGCCCCTCCGCCGCCCCGGGCGCTCCCAGGGCGGTGCAGCCCTGTCGGGCGCTTCCTGCAATAAAAACCAGAATAAATATCTGCCTTGTGCTCGCATCCGGGCTGGGCTTTCGTCCCGCTGAGGCCTGCGCTCGCTGCTCCTGGCAGAGGCACCGCTGCTGTCTGTGCTGCTCTCTCGGTGAACAGGCACTGGGACCTGTGACGAGTCATCTGCCGGAGGATTGGCGGCCTTGTGCTTCTAGAATATACTGAACATGGCCCCTGGACTCACAAACTGCAGCCGGTTTGCCTGCGGAAATAGCGGTTCAGCCTGTGGTTGGTTGAGCATTTTATTACATGCTCAGCTGTGTTATTCAGCAGTTGTTATTACGTGGAGGTGTCTCATTTCAATGGAGTTCCTCTTTGGAGAGCTGCTGAGCTAATTTGTATAGGAAAGCTGAGCACGTTGAGGTAATGGTATGTAATTGGACTGAAATTTTCTGATGTCTTGAAAGAAAAATGGAACTTGACACATGACAGTCCCGTTAGCATGAAAATAAAGCTAATGAGCTTTTCCTAAGTAAGCTGTTTCAAGTAGTGGCCATAAGTTAGGCACAGTCCCAACATCTCGAGGTGCAATGAAAATAGCTTTTTACAGCATACGAGGTTGTTAAAGTTCATAGAATATCTTGATTTGGGAGAGGTCCATAAGCATAATCCAACTTGCTGCTCCTTGCAGGGCTACATAAAGTTATGAATAGCTTTATTCTTTTGGTTCTCTGATGACTGCAGTTCTCAGCAAAAAAATTTTATGTCTTTCATTCGGGATTGTTGAAAAATGAAACCAAAACATTATTTTGTTAAGCAGGATGGGTTGTGTAGGGGTAGTAGCTTTAAGAAAAAAAAAGACTAATCTGAAGCAGCAAATGGACAAAGAATGGGTTTAATGATAGCACAGAGATGGGTTTAATGAGCCACTGCTGCTTCTTCAGGTGGACTCTGCCATTTGCTACCTTTGCTCTTAGTAATTCTTGGGTCAGAACACTTAGTAAGCAGTTGAAGAGTCCAGAGTTTGATTTGAAAAAGTTAATTAACTTCTCTTGCAAAAATTTACTGTTGTGAGTTAATTTGTTTAGTCAGCTAAACAACTTTGAGACTGTAGTTAGTATAGGTTAATGCTTAATCCCTAAGATACAGAAGTACCTGAAATGAGGAATGTCTTTTAACATTTGAATTTTTTTTTTGTACCATAGCATAAAACACAAATGTAGGATGGAAGATGAAAGCAAGCACTGAAGATATTAATTTTTATTGCATTATTTATCAGCAAGGCTATAACATCAGAAGCATCACCTGTTACCTCTTGAAAAGGAAGCAGTTATACTGTAATGTATCTCCTTTAAATGAAGTTATAGGTGAATTTTGTCCCTACAGGGCAGTACTAGTGTTCAAGTTATCCCACATTGCTAGGGAGAAACAGAATTTTTCTGCCTGAACACTCATCTGCGTGTACATTGTGCACTTGTCAGCTGGAAATGTCCTAGGAGCTGCACAGAACTGGGTGCTTGATTTTCTAACTCCTGAGCACTGAGGTTTGCTTTCTCTGCCTTGTGCAGTGCACACTTTTGGTTCTGGAATGGCTGTTTGGTAGTAATTGCAACGCTGAGTAGTTCTGGTTGGAAGGGATCTTTGGAGGTCTCTCCCAAACTGCTCCTGAGAAACTCACTGCTTGCTAAATTCAGAGACTGGCTCTTGTGAACATGGGAGTGTTTTTTTTAAAAATTTCACTTAAAAATGCTCTTCTAGCCCAAAACAGGCCTTCTGAGTTTTGTAAACTGCCTGAATTTTGACAGTGGGCATTCCGCTTTTTATATTCTGCGTGATTCTTAGTGAAATATAAAAACTTAGTTGTCTTTGCTCTTTACTTTTTAAAAGAGGTTGTATTACCCTTCCTATGTAAAAATGTGCCCGCAGATTGGATTTGTTTGCCCACCTTACAAATTCCTGATTTTGTCTCCTTTGTGGAGGTTCAAGGAAGATCAGTGTTTATTACAGTGTGGGAGAATTAGTTAGCACTTGAGCAGTGCTGATTCAGGATTGTTTTGTCCCGTGACTCTCTGCCTCTTGTAAGTGTGGTGGCAAAGAAGGGTTCACTAGGGTAATGCACAATTTCTGCTCTGCAGGAAAAACCTGCACTCTATCAGAATTTCTAACCATTCTGAAATAATAGTATTGAGAATAAAGGCTGCCTGTTTGTATTGGTGAAAAGGCTCAATACCAATAGTGTTGATTTATAGCATTATTTGGGTAGACCAGAATGGTATACGTGTGAAGAAATTTGTTGAGGAATCATTCAAAGATCTGAAATAATGAAAATGTTAGGCTGGCAAACAGTGCTCCTGTCCTGGATGAAACCTGAGCAGAGGTGGGAAGAATTTGTTTTGCAAAGGGGATTAAATTTTTCATAATGTTTAACTCCTTAACCTCTCCATGCAAATCCTGCAAGCAGCTATCATCTCCAAATAAGTTGGATTAATTTGCTTTTTTTAATTCTCTGAAACATTTGGGCATTCCTTGTTTTTTGGTACTGTGGGGTTTTTTTTGGTTTTGTTGTTTTGTTTTTTTTTCTCCTGGATTTACATGTCTTTGCACTTATCAACACTTGGCATGATTTTGCTACTGCAACACTTTATAATTTGCAAAGATTTGTTCATGCAGCTATGAAATGTGAATGGGATGGACCCAAGGCTTACAAAAAATTGTACTTTTGGCAGTGAAACAACCACCCACCTGCTGCTATGTTTACCAGCTTAGCTTTTGTCTTTTTTTCCTTGGATTTTTCATCCTGACTTACGCTCAATAGCTTTTCTTCAGGCAGTATTTTCTGTCTGCTGATCGGATTTATGTGCTTGTGCTGATCTCGATATTCTTTCAATAACAAACTGTCATTTGGTTCAGAGTTCTGAACTTGTTGGAATATTTGTTAGTTTATTTAAACAGACTGAGCGTGGGTTTGAAAGCATTGCAATAATTGAAAATGTTAGCGTCTGGGAAACAAAGTAAATAAACCAACTTTATTTTGTATCTCCGCACTGTTAACATTTTTCAAGCGAGATGTTTATTGCTCAGCTGGTTTTGGCACATCACCCCCTTCCTCCAGCATTGAGAAAGCAGTTGCCACGTGAAGAGGAAGGGCCGAATCCACAGAGAAGTGCTGGTGGCTCCAAATGGAGAAGAATAAGAGAAGTCAGAGCTGCAGCCTGGGCTGCATTACTGGTGTTGTGTGGAAAAGCTGCAATTTGAGGTGTGCCTTGAACGCAGTGCCACG
Organism: Spizella passerina; assembly: GCA_013401375.1. Taxonomy (NCBI): domain Eukaryota; kingdom Metazoa; phylum Chordata; class Aves; order Passeriformes; family Passerellidae; genus Spizella; species Spizella passerina. The sequence goes on along the minus strand of WBNQ01063117.1, from coordinate 8,580 downwards.
GGCAGGGGAATGCCAGCAGGATTGGATGTCCTTGAGGCTGGGTTGGTTTCTGCAGTCGGTTTCAGCTTCTGGTGAAGGTTGATAATCTCCATCCCTGTTTCCGAAGGTTTGTGTGGGAACTGTGGTGGCATTTCATTGAGTGATGTGCCTGAGGTGATTCAGCTGTGCTGGGTGCTGGCTGGGGCTGTGATTACAGGCAATCAGTGTTTGTTTGGGCACAGCTCGGAGGGGTCCATGGCAAGGGAGATCACTTTTGCTGCAGGCTGGTAGCATTGGAAAGGAATAGTCCAGGGCAGCTCAGTTCTGTCCCTCTGCCCCTGCCTCCCCAGCCCCAGGCAGTTCACATCAAAACCTTCTGGGGGAGGAGCAGCAAATTCATTCTTTGGTTTAGAATCAAGTCTTGGGCTCCTTCTTGTTCCAAAGAATTCACTTCTTGAGCTGTATACCTGTGGATGTGCCTGTGTAGACTCTACTTTTCCAGAAAGTAGATCAGCTTGGATTTACAATACAAAGTTGAAGGTTTGTGAGCATTACAGAGGCATGTTATTGAAGTCTGTTCCTTTCAGGAGATCCTAAAGTCAGTCTGGGGTTCAGCAGCAGAATCTGGGGAATTCCTGCTGATTCACGCTTCAGTTTCACATCACTGTTGTGTTTTTATGGCCCTGCAGTGCTGTTTCCTGAGTTCCCCCTCCCGTGGATGTCATAACTCAGTCTGAAAGGGAAAAGCCAGCCCTTCTGAGTCATAAGTACTTTCTACTTTGCCCCATGACACTTTTATTTCTGTCTGTCTATTCTTGTTACATGTGTTTGCAATTCCGTTGTCATTCTTGTGAACGCTTGGAACAAAGGGATGAGAGAGGAGCTTTTCATGGAGCACCTGCTTGTGAGATGGCAGCAGATGCATCCTGTGCCCTTTCCAGGAGTCTAATAACTAATCACAGTGCCTTTAGGGTCAGCTGTCTAAAGGTGCTTCGTGTGCTGCTTGTACCATGGGCTGCTCTCTGAGACTCGAGTGGCTTACGCTTATTTGCAGCTTTCTCACCTTAAAGCTGCATTTCATCAAAGAGGTCCTTTTTTCTAGAAAGCCTTGGATTCAGACTAGATCTGACTGTGGGCAGTATAAATATAACTTCCAGGAATGTTTCTGAGTTTAGTTTTGCCTTTGTATCAGCTCGTGTGAAAGTATGTATTAGGCTGTGATGAGCACATATCACAGTAGTTAAGTTTTTGTGGATTACAGCTGTGTCAGAACCTTGCTGCTGGAGGTTTTTATGTGTTGTGTTGTGTTCTAAACCTCTGTATTTTTTATTTATTCCCACAATTCTCCCCTTTCATTACATTCTGTAGATTCTTCTGTCTTCTTCCACATGGCCTGATACTTTACTGATTATCTTATCCACATCATCAGAGTCTGCTCTCTGCTTTTCATGCTCAACTGATGCTTTGGCTATAGAACTCCTGTGTTGCTCTGTTTTATTTCAGGTTATGTTTTGGGCAAGGCCTTTTAAGCTGATTCTTTACATGGTAAAGGCATTCTGAATAAAAGAGTAAAGTGACTTATGTTCTTTTACTGGTGGTGGCAAACACTAGATGTTTCCTTATGATGGAATATGGAAATTGTCTACTTTGAATTATGTTATTAGACAAGTAAGTGAACCCTTCTGCCTTTTTCAGAAGCAAGAGCTAAAGTGCTCCTGGGTGTAAATAATTATTTGTAGCAGCATGTTACAAATAGATGCTAATCAGCAGAGTTCCTAAATTAACAGTTGAGGGAGTCCAATTTCCTTGTTGCAGATTTCTTTTTATTGGTGCTAATGAAACTTGTTTTAAGGGGATAATGGACTTATGAGAGAAGGTGTAATGTGCCCAGCAGTTTCTGTTCAGCTGCATAACAGCTCAAATCCTTACTGTTTCTTTGCACCAGCACTGTGAGCGTATTTTTTTGTAGTAGCACTATTTCTGATTACCTTAGAGCTGTGTCTTCTTCATAGTGCATTTTTTAAAGTACATTTTGGAAGCTTTCATCTAAGTATGGCAGACAAGAGACTTTCTGACCAGCTCAACAAGAATCACTTCTGCAAAGTGAACTTCATACTTGTTAAACAAATTAATTCTGGGCTTATGTTAAAAGGCACCTCCCTCCCCCAGCCCATAACAGAACCCCACCCAGACTGTCCAAGCTTCTGAAGACTGATGATGCCTGTAGGTATGTTTCCTGTTGTTGGGGTGTTTTTAGCAGGAGCAGTTTTTCACTAAATACCATGGCTTAGAGTAGTGTCTGACACACAACAGATCACTGCATTTGTCAGTATTTTTGTTCTGGGCCTGACTTAGGGCTTGAGGCAGAAATCATATCAGAGGGTGCATGACTGGACATGAGTAAATGAGGAAATTGAACACTTATTCTGATCCTGATAAATAGGTTTCTTTTCTGCAGCTGGCTTTCTGACCTCATTGCTATTAACAATTAAAACATGTTTGTTATCCAACTTGAAGCTGCTTTTTGCTGCTTGCTTGTTTTACTGTGAGGATGTTTTGTGGGAGGGTTGAATTAAGAGTTAGGGTTTTGAGGGCACAGAGTGGAAGAAGAGACATGACTGTAAATACAGAAAAGCCCCTCACATTTATATGCAAGTGTTTTCTTTGTTGGACTCCTCTGTCTTTATTCTTTATTTCCTAGTGCTCAGTCTGTCAACATGTGTGTTTTGGGAGCTAGGGGATAACTCAGCATTCCCTTTGTGCTTGCTGGGGATGCAGAGTTAAGTTGCTCATGATGGCATCACCAGTAGCTCAGCCCCAATTCCTTGCTGGGGATGCAGAGCTGGGTCACTCACTGTGCTGTCTGTCTGTGCTCCACAGCTGTTCACTGATGGCATCACCAACAACTCAGCCCTAATTCCTCGCTGGGTTTGCAGAGCTGGGTCACTCACTGTGCTGTCTGTGCTCCACAGCTGTTCACTGATGGCATCACCAGTAACTCAGCCCCAATTCCTCGCTGGGTTTGCAGAGCTGGGTCACTCACTGTGCTGTTTGCCCTTTGCAGCTGTTCACTGATGGCATCACCAACAAGCTGATCGGCTGCTACGTGGGGGACACGAGGGACGACGTGGTGCTGGTGCGCATCTACGGCAACAAGACGGAGCTGCTGGTGGACAGGGACGAGGAGGTGAAGAGCTTCCGAGTGCTGCAGGCCCACGGCTGTGCCCCACAGCTCTACTGCACCTTCAACAACGGCCTGTGCTACGAGTTCATGCAGGGAGAGGCCCTGGATCCCGAGCACGTCTGCAGCCCTGACATCTTCAGGTGACCTTTGGAACTCTGTGAAATCTCATTTCATTGTGTGCTTAGGGAGCTCTGCCTGGCCTGAAGCACTTGGAGTTGAGTTTGAGCAGCAGGTGTGCATTTCTGTAAGCCTGTGCTAAGCTGATGCTCACAGTGCCTTAGTTCTGGTGTTTGAGTGCTGAGCAGTGATCCCTGCTGCCTCCACAGAACACTGTACTCATTAAAGGTCTGGTTACTGTGTCTGACACTTGCACATCACCATTACGGAGGGCATTCAATGTGGTGGAGGCGTAGGGGACTCGACTTGGCTAAAGTATTTCCAAAACATTCCTTTTGTGAACAGATACCAGAAAGTTCCACTGAGAAATGATTTTTTAAACAAACTGTTAGCAGTGAGCAGAAAGTGCTGATGTTGTAAGATTTCAGTTTTTCATGTGTGCGCTGAAATGTATTTGCCTAAAAATAGCAGCTAACTTAAATCAATACTTGGAAAAATAAGCAAGAGTAGATGTAAATGCAGGTGAAGTTTGTGTGCTGTAACTCCAATCCTTCCCCTCTCCCTTCACACAGGTAGTGATCCTAATGAACTCTGAGTCTTGAAGTGTGCTGCCTTATGGCTGTGCTCCTCTTGTTTAAACCCTCTTTGAGTTCCTGAGCTGTATTTTTTCCAGTTAAATATAACATTAATTTAATTTTAATTTTTTTTAGACTCATTGCTCGACAGCTTGCTAAAATCCATACTATTCATGCACACAATGGATGGATCCCTAAATCCAATTTGTGGCTGAAAATGGGGAAATACTTCTCTCTCATACCCACAGAATTTGCAGATGAGGAAGTAAATAAAAGGTGGGTATTTCATCATGTTCTTTCCAGACTTCACATTCCTTCTGCTGCAATTTGTGTTTGTACAATATCATCAGACTTTGTGTTGCTCAGAAGGCAGACACCAGCTTAAAAATATTCTTCATGTGACTTTGAAATCATGGACTTGCTGCATTGTAATTGAAGAATGCTCTAGCAAGTGGTTTTTCTTTTACAACATCAAATTGTTAAATGGAGAGAACATGAATAGGTAACTGACAATGTAGAGGACAGAATGGCCATTGAAGTGTATTCTGTGACTAGACGAAAACTTGGTGCTGATTTCCTCAGTATAGATACAGATGGTACCTAATGTGTGTTCTTCTTGGAGGAGGTGCTGGAATGTGAGCAAAAAGTGAATGAAATTCACGCAGCAATTCTTTTAATCTTTGCACCTTTAGAATGTGTGGGGGTGTATTCATGTCCTGCTCCTGATTCTTGGACTGCTGTTGTGTTTACAGCACAGATCATCTTCAGAAAATTGTTTTCTGGGGAGGACAGAGAAAAACAATTGTTGTAATTTGAGTGCTGTTGTGCCTTGGGAAAGAATGCCCTGATTTGGGAGAGGGTCTGTTGGACTGTTGGCAGGAAGAATGCAGAGACAAGTGCTTCATTGCAAATGCTTGCTGTGGAACCCAGAGTGCTCATTGCTAACTCTGTTTCCTTACACCTGCAAAGGTTCTTAAGGGACATTCCGAGTCCTCAGGTTCTTCAGGAAGAGATGGCCTGGATGAAGGAGAGACTGTCCAATTTAGGATCACCAGTGGTGCTCTGCCACAACGACCTGCTGTGTAAGAATATTATTTACAACAAGAAAAGAGGTAGGTGTGAGCAGTGGGGGCTTTGTCTGTGCTGTAATTGCTGTGCTGCATCAGTGGTGGTGTTTTACTCACTTGTTGGGCTGAACTCAGTGTGAGCTTTTGAGACCCAGTGTAATGGCAGTGATACCTGTGCCTAATTAGCTAATTCTCGTCTGGATGCTGCTGTATAGAGGAAGAAAATCAGTGTTCCTGATTTTCTTTAATGACCTTGTGAATTTGTTAATCCCCAGCTTGCCTGTATGCCTGGGCTTCAACGTGTGTAACTGAATGCTAATTCTGTTCTGGGTGTATAAAACTTTTAGGAAGAAAACAAGATCATGGAAATATAGAAAATAACATGAAAATTGTCTCCTGCAACATGTTATTCTGGTTTGTGGTTGTGGGGAAGACCCTTTGATATGAAGGATCTTAGTGATATTAATTATTGCACTCAGTAGCTCCATTTGTTTTCTGCATGAGGTACACAGACGTCTTGAAAGATTGCTTTTGTAGATCCATGCTTTGTTTAAACAGTTGTAGGCAGCACACATCTTGGCAAAAATGAATTACAGTTTTGTTTCTGTAACTATACATTTAACTCATTGAGATCTGTTAAAGCTTCCAGATAAACCCACAGCTTATTGATTTCAGTGGTTTGGGACTCGGTTACTGAGTGAATCAATCAGGAATGAAACCAAACAAGGCAAACTTGTGACACTAAAATGGCCACTGCAGTAAAAATACACCATTTTCCTCCCATTTCAAATACCTGAGCTCAGCTGAATGTGACTAATCAGATTACAAGGCTTTCTCTTGAAATAAGGATGACACATTCCTTCTAGTAGCTGCATATTTTTGTGCCAGCTGGGTAGGATTGTTGGTATGTAAGTTATGTGCCTTAACTCCTAAAGAACAAGAACAAAACCAAGCTGGTGCTGGTTCCAGTATGAAAACAGACTGCATGTGCCAACACATTTCTGCATCGTATGTGAATTGTGCATCACCATGTGAACTGAGGAAATAAACTCTCTTGGTGATTTGTGTCCGAGTTTGCCTCTGAGTAATGCCCCCTCTGAAGGGAATTGCTTTAGGTTATATGTGCCTGTGTGTGTGTATGCACCCCAACAATGCTAGCAGCATAGATTTTAATCCTGGNGGTTATATGTGCCTGTGTGTGTGTTTGCACCCCAACAATGATTTTAAATCCTGTGAGTTCAGCACCAAGCTTGAGAGGTTTTACTGACTTTCAATGATGGACTATAGCTCTGCTTAAAAAGAGAAAGGGGGGAAAAGCATGAAAGGTGTGCAAAAGACCAGACTTGTGGTCTTACACACTTGGAGTTGTGATACTGTAGTACTCAATCTCTTTTTACCATGTGGGTTTTTCTAGTGCTGAAATTGCCTTAGGTTTTAGCATTCCAGAGCAGACCCACTGAGATAAAAGTAATTTTTGTAGTCGCTTTGCATAGCAGATGCATGCAACAAAAAGAAAAAGATCTGAGGAATCAAAACTTCCCTGTTGTGGTTGATAGGCTTGAAACTCCCAATTGGAAAAACAAATGCTGTGTGCTTTTCTTTTTGTAAGCAGAATGGGGGAGAAGCAGTGCCAGCAGTGCATCCCTTGTGAGCAATCCTGCAGTAACAAGTGTGTAAGTGTTTAGGGTTTGGAGACTAGGTGGGGAGAGCGAGGTTTGTAAGTGCTTAGGCTTCAAGCAAGCTGTAAACAGCTGGGGGAAACACTTGGAAATGTGAAGGGAAATGTATTATTAAACTTGTGTTTGAGCACTGTACATGTACTGTGTTGTGAAACTTGTGCAGTCTGGGTACAGCAGGGACCATTTTCATAGTAACCAATCCTCAGTGCCATCTGTAGAAAGGATGGTTGTCATTTGCAAGCTGTTTTTTATAGCACACTTTTTACAGAGCATCAGCAGGAAGCTCAGCTTTAACTGTAAACTGGAATTGTGGTTAGCAGAGCAAAAGCTTTTTTGGTATAAAAGAAAATTGTGCAAGAGCACAAAATGTAATCTTTTAAACGATGAGCTGCACTAGGCATGGCCTCAAATTGTCTGAAGGTAGTTAATGTTTTTGGTGAACGCAATACTCTTACTAAATTCACTCTTCCATCTAGAAAGGCTGCTGTGTGTCCAAAAGACCTTGGTGACACTAAACTGAAAACAAGAGAAAATGGATTTTCTAGATTAACTACCTTATTTTTTCTTTATTCCTCACTAAAATCTGTGCAAAACTGGTAGTATTGTCTGGATTTTCAGAAGCTGTCACAAAGAAAACCTAATTTATTTGTTTTAGTAATACTGTATTTATAATTTTGTTTTTGAATGCTTAACTTGCGCATTTACTGGTTGGAGGGATGTGTGGGGATGTGTTTAAGCTACAGACTATCAGGATGTACTAAAACTTGAGTCCAATGCAGTATGATTAGTTATGGCTTGTTCCTGAGCTTTGCCTTAGCCTTGTCCTCGGCATTAAATTCACATCAAGTTTTCAGAATTGCAAGAAAAATCCTAGTCATGCCACATACTGCTCCTAAGGAAAATCAGTCTCCTGTCCTTATTTATGAGCCTGGAAGAGCGTGTTGAGTGTTAACTTCATTTAATGGAGTCTCACTCATCTGATTTGAATTTGTTCCTGCTGTGGCTCTGCCCCTTGCTGTTTTGCTAATGTCCATTCTCAGTCACGCAGGATATGGAAATCTGCAAGTGGTGCTTTACATAACTCGTAATTATCACTGTCATCTACCCCTTGAAGGATGTAGTTCAGCACTTCTCATTGCTTTTATTGCAGTTTTGACATCAAGAATATTCAAAATATGCTTGAAGCTTGGTGCTGCTTATTTATAGACCTTGTGCTCTGGTGCTCCTAAATTCGTTTGGTTTTTGTGGTTGTGGGTTGTTTTTTCCCCAGCGTGACCTGGGAATTTCCAAAAATACCTGATATTTTAAGAGTATTCGAATACTTGCTGTTCAACAAGATCCAGCATCAGAGGTTTTTCTGTTTCTGTGTGCTCTTTTTGCATACGTGAAAATCAGCTGGCAGGGAGTTGTGTGTAGGTGGATGGATAGTTTTGTTCTGTTTATTCCCTCTGCCCACCCAGTGTTTTCTGTGATCCTTGGCAGGAGTGTGTGGGTGCTCAGTGCTTCTGAAGATGGAGGCTTCTGCTTTTGATCTAAAAACCCGTTTTGTTTTGCAGAGCTCCTTTGGGCATTTACAGCTGAAGTTATCCTGTGGGTGGGTGAGCAGTGTGTGAATTTCCAAGCGTGTTCCTAGCACAGATCCTGACTTTGAGGCTGTTTTCCAGGGGCTCAGTGAGCAGGAAGGGACGCAGCTCAGGGTGCATCCCTCAGCTTGGCAGCTGCAGCCAGGGCTTGGCAGGGAGCCCTTTGCCCTGGGAAACCATTGGAAAGGAAAAGCAGCTGGCAGAGAGGTGTCCTACCCGTCAGATCCCTGAGGAGATCCACAGATGCTTGCTGGGCTGCTGCTTGCTCTGTGTGAAAGTGCATTTCTGGGATATGGAATCCAGCGAGTTCTGCATCTCCTGTGGGTTTTGTGGGGCGTGTTGCATGCCCTGGGAGCTGCCTGGCAGAAAGAAATGTGTTTCACCTTGAAATATTCC
>WBNQ01063116.1:0-17270 GCA_013401375.1 Spizella passerina | reverse complement strand
CCACGTGGCAAAATTGCACCAGAAGTCTATTCAAGCAAAAACTTTAAACTCTGCTAGGCTATTTCTCATTTCTAGAAATTTTCCAATCTGTTGAAGGAACACTTGTATTGACACCGGGCAAAAAGGCAAGGCACAGAGTGGTGGAGAAGGCGAAACAATTTAGCAACACTGGGGAATAAAGACTCTTTTTCTGCAGGAAACCAACTTATCAGCCTTTCCTTTTTATAGTAAGAACAGATGCTGGAGTTATTAAAGTCAGTATTAGTATTTTGACAAGCTGTATCACAGCCTTTTCCTTCAGCTTCTAAGAAAGCAAACCTCTCACCTGGTAATGACATTGCAGAAGAGTGGCACATATGGCTTGAGCTCCTCAGGAAGGGTGTTCAGGCTGGAAACAGCTCGGAAATAAACCACCCCATTGGTTGGCTGAGCACAGTACTGGACAGGGATGTCATCAGCTAGGGATAAAAAAACAAAAGCAAAGAATAACCAGCAGCTTCCTACTACAAACACACAAAAGTAAAATGATTTCTTACAAGAATATCCCATTAAGAATAATTTTCTGTTGGTGTTTCAGAGCCACTTCTTGTTTAAATTTTACACATTATACTGAATGCTGGACCAAGGGGGTTTTTGTGTTTCTGTCCATAGTAAGGTAATGGACACCTGGACAATTCAAAAAGAGGATTCTAACAGAGAAATAACAAACCAAGTAAGTAGCAACTTGTTCCTGAACAAGTGAAAAGTTTTTCTTCCTTATTTATGCCTTCATTCATTCAAAAAATTGAGGAAAGCAGCTTCTTGTACTGTACACTCTTCCTGAACCAAGCCATTAGAATATAGATATTAGAATTTTCCCAAAACCAGGTCATTTTTTGCATCAAAACTGAACATTCTTGACACTTGTTGATAATTTTTGAAAAATTATCAAAATTATTAAATTATTTTTGAAAAATTATTGTCTGTTAGAAATATACTAAAGAACAGTATTTACCTGCAAAATTTTGACAGAACTGTAACAAAATACAGAACTACCATCTCCTATCAATCCCTGGGGAAACCACTAGCAAAGCAAGGACAAACACACACTGAAATTACAAGGAATTACAGTAACTGAATCTTTTCCCCATGACTCCTCTATGTCGTATTCTGTAAAACACAGGTAGGGAGGGACTGCAGTAAGGAAGGCTTGCTGTCCCAGCTGCCAAGATTCTGCACCCTGGGTAAGCCTTTGGAAAGTGAGGAGATTGCTCACGAGCACTGAATGTGCTGGCCAGAGACTGCTCTGAGTGCAGGGCAAGGTGGGAGCGTGCCTGCAGCAGGGAGCTGCCAGCAGGAGCTCCTGCCAGCCCTGGGAAGGCCAGGAGGCTGCTCCACATCCATGCTGCCCCTCAGAGGGGATGGCTCTGTGGATCCACTGCCATGTCTGCCCAGAGGTGCTGGGCTGGAGTGGAGGAAAAAGAGCACAACTATGGGCCACAAAGCCAGTCCATGTGCTGGGCAAGGGGCCACAGCTGCCAGCAGCCAGGGAACAACCCAGCAGTGCTGCTCTTTGGGACATGAGACAGTGGGGACACCAACCTGTGAGTGCTGTCTCCAGCACAGTGAAGGGGATTCTGGGCTCAATGTCAGACACTTTTAAAGCTGGCAGACAAGAGGTATCCTGAGGTTTGCTTTGAAGGGCAATTAATTCCAAACCTAGTAAGAAGAGAACAGCAAATTGTTATTTGCAGCTTGTAGTGGAAGTGCTGTCAAGACCTAAAACCTACTGAGATGATGCAGACCAGAAAAACTCAAGAGTCAAGTCTGGAGTCTTCTAACGGCAATTTTGCAAATATTTTCCTAAAGCAAATTCTGCAGATTATCATGTAACAACAGCAAAGAAAACACTCTTGTTAGATTCTCTTTCCAACTCCCTCTTCACAACCTGTTTACAGTAACATGTAATTTAATCTTTAAGTGACACCTGCCAGTCTGTCCTGTCACTCAGCAAGCATCGACCCAGGCCTGGCAGATAAGGAGCTTCTTTCTAACCCAATCCGTTCCAGTTCTTACTCAAGTGCTCTGTCAGAACACTGATGCAGCTAAATTGTTGTGATTACTTTCACATTTCAGACTTTCAGACACTAGCTGGTCACCTCTGAGTACTCTCCAATTTATCTCTGTAAGTAGAAAGCCTCCTCTGATTTCGTGCTCCCCTATCTCCTGTCACACACCAAAGCTTCAGAAGATTAATGCCACATTTTTGGAGGATTTCTGTGACTAGACACTGCTTTAACAAAATTAGATGACTGCCCACAGTTTTCAAGCATAAGTTATTCTCCAGAGTAAGTTAAACCCAGCATTACTTTTATAGTTGGCTTTTTAACCAGAAAATGTAAGAAATATAATTACAAAATATAAGTTTTACAGGAGCATGGAGCAGACCTGAGGCTCATAAATAAACAGCTTCAAGGTACATGGTATGTATGTATCTGAAGAGAGGATGCCAAGAGGATGGAGCCAGGCTCTGCTTGGTGGTGCTGAGCAAAAGGACAGGAGGCAACAGGCACAAACTCATGCACAAAAAAGTTCCAACTGAACATGAGGAAGAACTTCTTTACTGTGCAGTGACCAAGCATGGAACAGATTGTCCACAGAGGGTGTGGAGTCTCCCTCACTGGGGATATTCCAGAGCCCCTGGATGCAATCCTGTGCCATGTGCTCTAGGATGTCCCTGCCTGAGCAGGGAGGTTGGCCTGGATGACCCACTGTGGTCCCTTCCAACCTGACCCATTCTGGGATTCTGGGAATTCATCTTCCACTCAGTGCAGGTTAACATGGGAAAGAATAAACAGATTGGTATTTTAAAACAATCTCCTTTCTTCTGCCCTAATGAAGACATTGATCATTCTACTTTTGATTATTAAAACTAACCAAATATACCAACCATACACTGTAGTGTAAGCACTGCCCTGCACAGCCCTATAACACACACACAAATCTGCAAGGAAAAAACCCCATCCCTTTCAGAGCAAATGCTGAAAACTGCCTGAAAATTTAAAATATTCTACAGAATAACAGCTAAAAAACTGCTATACAAATAAAAATGTGAAAAAGCAAGTTAACCTTTTTCAAAGATTTGTGTTTTTTCTTCTTCAGAAAGTGCATTGACCTTTTTTTCCAGCTTTTCTGCTTCCATTTTAGCTTGTTTGTCATGGTAGTCTTCTTCTGGACTCATTGACAGAGTCAATTTGTGCGGATTATCCTGCAGAAATAAACCCCAAAACAAAGCATTAATTCTGAGGGCAACTTCCTTGCCTCAGCTTATTGCTCCATCAGCAGCAGATAAACAGCCTGTGCATCATTTGGCTTGCATGTTATCAAAAGCATCACAACCACATAGACTGAGCCCTTGGTTTCACACAGAACAAGCTGCTGTGGGGAAGAGGCTGCCCACCACTAAAACAAGCACCAACAGCCTTCTGCTAAGTTTCCCTCTAGAGTCAGAATCCCTCAACAGCACACAGTACTCATTAGTTTAATTAAATCCATGTTAAACAACTAACTCTACATGCTGTAAGTTTTATCTGGAGGGTGTAAGATGGGGAAATTCTGTTAAATGCAGGAGGGTTTGAATAAACACCTCTTCCAACCTGCCCAAGCTTGAGTGCACAGAGATCCCAAATGATGAAGGATGTGCAAGCCTTATCCTGCTCAGAAATGCTTTACACATCACTCTCACTGCCACAGAACTGCAGGCATTACGCAAGTGCCATAACTGCTGCTGAATTCTTCTTTGTTTACACCAGACCACGGAATTTTAATATCGAAATTACTCAAGCAGCTTCCATTTTCCATAATAGGAAAGGGAGGCCAGCCAAAAAACAGTGAGCTCAAAAAATGTCCATTCCAATGTAGGAATCAAATAGCAACATCTGGCACTGACAGGCACCAATAATTTGGGACAATGTAATTAGATTCTGTTTTATGAGTTTATCTCCCCCGTGCCTGTGTGCAAAGACTACAGAAACCTGAGTACAGAGTTAAAGAAAGAAATGTGAGATTAACCAGCCATAGTAAAATGGACAGGACTGATAGCATTCTCCCCCTTGCTCCCTGCCTGCCTGCTTTAATAATTTCCCAGCACAAGGTATAACAGTGCATAACCTTATGATGTAAGAATATCCAACTATTCTCATTATTTCCTACTGAGATGTGCCTTTGCCTCAGCCCCCTCCACAGAACTGTACAGTAAAGGACATTCACAAAAACACCTGTATTTCTTCCCTACCGAAGCCAAAACTTTAACAGCTCACTACTATCTCCCGACACAAGTAAATCTTCTTAGAAAAACTGATTTCAACTGATGCTACTGACTCTTGGGTTTTTTTTGGAGTATATTAGAATCTAGCTTTTCTCCAATCAGGGCGACAATTACTTTTAATAAATCTGCCTTTCAAAACAAACAAGTTGACTAAGGAAAAAAAAACAAACAAAAACGTACCAAGAAAAGCAAACAAACAAAACAAAGCCAACAAAACAAACAAACCCCACAAAAAACCCATTTTTATTGATAGCATTGCTATCACTGGATTTATTTTTTTTTTCTGGAATTATCTAATTCAGGGCTCCAGAACTACTCAGCATTATAATGCCTTTACTGGATATTTTTTATTTCTGCAAAGACTCCAGAAGAACATATGGAGAGGAAAAGAAGAGAAAGAGCAGAAAGTAATTGGCACTGACAGCAAGATTCAGACAGCAGCTCAATGAACATGAGGAACACCAAGACAAGAGCACTTGAAACCAAATCCTTCACTTCGCAAGGAATGTGAGGATCCACCTTGCTATGTCAATACTGAGGAACACTCTAGGTCCAAAATTCTCTGTTCACATCTGAACTTCTCATCAGAAAAAAGTCATGCCCTTCTACAGGAATCACAGTGTAATTTTGGTAAAACACTAGCATTCTATCAGTGTTCCATTAAATGTGGTTCCAAATGACCAGCCAGATAATTTTTTTTCCCCTTTGAAACTGTGGAAATTTAAACCATTAAAACTAACATGTTTCAATTGAACATGTTGCTGCTCAAGCCACATCCAGAAACAGGCAATATGGTGATAAAAAATTAGCCTTCAAGTTTAACTTCAAATATAAAATTGTGTTTTAAAAATTAATACAAGAGAACTTTCTGTAAGTTTGCCTACCTTGAAGTATGTTTTAACTTTTTCCTGAAGAAATCTGGGATTTTCTTTAAGACATTGCTTGAACTGAGAGACTTTATCTGCGATCTTCAGAAGCTCCACTGGATCCCCATCTTGATTCCAGCATGAGGCTATGAACTGAATGGGAAAGAATAATTAGGTAAGCAGGACAATCCATCTGCATTTCTCTAACTGACACCATCAGTGCTCCAAAACCACCTTGCCACTTATACTTGAATAGCAGACATGAAGTGAGCAGTTTTGTATCAGCTAGATGAAATGATTTATAGGAAGGTGACTCCAACATGTAAGGTATGCAAATTAGATGGGACTTTGGAGAAAGAAAATACTAAATAACCAGAAATATCCCCAGGATATTTCTTTTATTTTATAATTTGAGTATGCTCAAGTTGCTATTGAAAGTTCTCCAAAACAACACAAGTGTAAGATACCAAAAGTTTTTCCATTTCTACTCTGTGTGAATGAGGAAAACAAAGCAAAGTATAAAATCTCTGTCAAATTCACTTCCTTTTTCTCTCCTCTTTAATTACAAGCAGCTTCATAAGCCTTCAGCATTCTTCAGCAATAACTATTTTTATCTATTCTGTGGAAATTCTCTAATATGATACAAAGCAGAGTATTATTTTAGAACATGCTTGAGCTAATTCTCCTGGAATAGAAGCAGTCACTCCTTATTTGAGGTTACTGTCATTACAACAGCTCAGTCCTGGTTCTCAGCAGGCAGCCTGAAAGTTTAACCATGTATGTAAGAGCATTGTCCAAGCAGTTTTGGGGCACTGACAGGCTTGGGGACATGAGTACTTATTCAGTGTCACAATTCACTCCTGGCAGCTCAGCTCCACACAGCCACTCACTCTGTCCCTCAGGGAGGATCAGAAGGGTGAAAGTGAAGGAACTCATGTGCTGAAATAAATGCAGTTTAACAGATAAAGCAAAAGCTGTGTGTGAGCAGAGCAAGCCAAGGAATTCATTCCCTGCTTTCCATGGGCAGGCAGATGTTCACCACGCCAGCACAGCAGAANAAGGTCCTGCACTGGGGCTGGGACAATGACCAATAACCAGTACAAGTTTAGTGATTTAAGGTTGAAAGCAGACCTGTAGAGAAGGGCTTGGGGATACTGGTAGGTGAGAAATTGGAAATGAGCCCACAACGAGTGCTCCCAGCCCAGAGAGCCAATTGTATCCTGGCATGCACCAGAAGAATCAGGGCCAGCAGGGTGAGGGAGATGATGCTGCCCCTCTACCCTGCTCCCCTTAGAGACCACCTGAGGAACTACATCCAGCTCTGGGGCCTGCAGTGCAAGACAGACATTCACCTGTCAGAGGAGGTCAGAGGAGGACCACAAAAATGATCAAAGTGCTGGAACATCTCTCCTACAAAGGCTGAAAGACTTGAGGGTGTTCAGCCAGGAGAGGGAAAGGGCTTTGGAGAAACCTTACTGTGGCCTTTCAATATATGAAGAGGGCTTATAAAACACTTTTTACACATCCTGTACCGACAGGACAACAGCAAAGGTTTTAAACTGAAAGGTGGCAGATTGAGATTGGACATAAAGAAGAAATTCTTTACTTTGAGGGTGGTGAGACAGTGGAACAGGTTGCTGACAGAAGCTGTGGGTGCTCCTCCCTGGGAAGTGTTTGAAGACATGTCAAAAGTGCTCTGACTAACTAGATTTAGTGAATGCTGGCTCTGGTTATGCCAGGGAGGTTGGACCTGGATGATCATCAAAGGTCCCTTCCAAAACAAACCATTCCATGATATATGTGATACCTTTAGTTATAACCAGGTCCCTGTAACTAGTCCCTCTTCAAAGCCAACTTCTAAAACATGACTTCAGGGAAACAAACTGAAACAGAACTCTCCTCTATGGGAGTATTAGCACTAAATGCTGCAAGACTGGTCTTTCAAAGCAAGAAATATTCAAGAGGTTTCTTTTCTACAATGAAGGTGTAGCAGCTGAATTGATTTCAAGACTTAAAAATGTTGAGGGATTAAGTTATCTGCATAAATATTTCATCAGACAGAATTACTCACAACATCTGAAGACATGCCAGAAAGCACTGACTATTAAAGTCAAGCATATTTGGCCAGATTTACCATGAAACATGACAGGCACTTAAATATCCACAATTTGCCTATTTGGCTGTATGGCAATCTGATTTGAAACAGCTTTTGTTTGTGCTCACCCATTTACAAATCTCCTGTTAATCCAGGGCTCTGCTTTTTTGCCTAACTGTATATATCTAGGAATGAAACCCTGCTGATGCAAAGAATATACATCACCTGAACGACAGAAAGCAAAAGAGCCACTGAGGAGCTAAAGTTGCTGCAGAGCAGAAAGGAACAGAGGAGTTTAAAGAATGAGTGGCTGCAGGAGACCCTGATTTCCACAGTGACTGCAAATGCTGCACCTCACTCACTCCAAATAAAAGATGACTTGCAGACTCCTCCAAGACACGACATTCTGCTGTGGAATGGATTTTCTGTAACGGTTTGGTATTAAAATTTGAGGACAAGAATTGTATTACTGTACATTTTCCCTTGTAAATCTAGAAATGAACTTGAAGCAGTGCAATCCTGAAGTCCACAGAAAAATACAGTTCTTCTATTTGGCTTTTAGAAAACACACAGGCATCTAGCCAAAACACACAGTTCCCAGAGCCAGTATGATATGCCCCTCACAGAATAACCAGTGCTACTGCAATCAAAGCTGCTATTCAGGCAAAGACAACAGGCTCCCTGCCTGATTAACTCATACACTGGGAAGTCCACAGACAGTCTGACAGCTACTAAAAAGAAAGATGTACACAATATGACAAAGGAAGAGCCCTTAAGTGGAAAGTTTTACATATCAGGAGTTGACAAAATGACCCGGTATTTTAAAGACATACATGGTAGATTTTTTTTAAACTATTCTTAAAAGAAACACACACACACAGACTTACAGATGTCAGGGCAAGTCCAAAACTCGTAGACTGATGCTTCAACTGTATTTCAATTTTGTGAAGTAGAGCTTCAATCCTGTCTTCCTCAAATCCTTTGCTTTGGGAAGGGGTGATGAGAGAAGAAAATCATATCCATTAACACTGATAACTTTAGGTGAAGTTATGAAAATGAATTATTAGATCAATAAAGGAAGCATTACAACATAATGTTTTTTACACTGAATTAAAATTGATATGAAATAATGTAATCATGTTGTATCATTCACAGAAACTGAACTAACATCATTAAACTCCTGAAGGTTACACTGATGAGAACAAACTACAATAAAGGAAGTAGCAGACACAAGTTGTAAGAGTATTGAACAAATATTACTTCTGCTTTGGGGCCTTTATTGCAATATAACTTGATTTTTAAGGCATGTTATTATATACAAGTCTATTATTACATGCCTACATATTATTATATTAACCATGAGTATTCTTAAAACTTTAGCATTACTCACACAATAACTTCATCGACGGTTCTGTCAATGATCTGTTTCACAGTATCAATGTCTCTTTCAGCAATACCCTGTAGACCCACACTGAAATAAGCTTCTCTTGTAGAGCCATTAAACCTAAAGTAAAACAAAATCAACTCAGTGGTAAGTACTAAAACTTAAGTATTAAAGCTCCCAACAGAGGAAAGAGAAGGGAAAAAACACCCATTGTTTCCACATATACAAACACATAAGATTTAAAAGCTAGATAGAATGTAAAATAATTACCACAGAGGCAAGAAATGGAATTTAAAAGCATTTTTTGTTCAATTTCAGTAGTAGTAGCCACTGTCAAGAAAACCCACAGCATATGGTTTTATAAAAGGAAAAACAGCTAGAGAAGTAAAGCCGGTATTTTCTGTTCATCTTCCCATTCATCTGCAATTTCTTTCAAGTACAGAAGTCTTTTCAAGGTGGAAATTTTAGCTGTGTGTAACAACAAACACATACATTTTACTTAAGCAGGTGAGTGGAACAGTACTTCTGAAGCAGTATTTGTAAAGTAAGTGGTTAAGGTGAAGTTTTCCATTTTTACTGCATTTGTTATCAACTGTATTAAAAAAATGTGTAACAGTAAAGACAATTCTGTCCAAGCTGTCAGGCAGGGTTAACCACAGAGCTCATCTTTACAGAGACAAAATGGCACTTGCAGAAATACAGAACACCTAGCAGTTCAAAGCCAACAAACAAAAAGCAATAGGTGCTCATGCACTAGTAAAAACCACTACTACATGTCTAAAAAACACAGAAGGAATTCAATGGCAGGCTCAGGCCTTGAATTCTGCAATACTCATCTCTGGGCACAAACTTATGCTTGTAGATTCATTACCACAGTCACTATGACAAAGCCAGCTCACTGAACAGTTAAACTCTACATCAATCCAGCCAACCTGGAAAAAGACCAGCTGACAAAAAAATACAACATAATCCCTACTTCAGTGTCTAAAGAAGGATTTCTACTGCCATGCTCTGGAATATTAAGATGTCTACATGGCACTGGCATGCATGACACAGGATTTGCACAAAGCCAACTACTTCATGTAGAGACAGGTCAAGCCAGGCAGAGTAAGACACTACAATTATGTGCAAGCATAATAAGGTTTTCCATTCAAAACACCTGAGAGAGCCACTGAAGAAAAAGGCATGAGTTTTGTCATCCTAAGTCCAAAAATCAGGCAGATGAATCACGCCTAGAAAGCACTTCCTTCTTTGTGCTGACAAAAAAGGCAAAATGAGATGGGCAGCTGAGCCCAAGCTCAGTGCAGATAATGCACCCACCCTCAGCCTGCAGCCTGCTCAGGAGACAGGCTGGGAGCTGCAGCTGGAAGCAAGGACTGGGAGCTGCAGCTGGAGCAAGGGTCAGCTGAAATACCCTTTTGTAGTGACCCTGACATTAGCTGAGCTCATTAGAGCATGGTGCTAATATCACTGTGGTTGTGGGTTCAATCCCTGTTTGGGGCCATTTACTTAAGAGTTAGACTCAATGATCCTTCCAAATAACAATATTCTGTGCAATATTCTGTACTGAGGTGATGGCAAGTTAACAGCACCTGGTTGCACAAAGGCACATTTGTGACAAGCTTAACTACTACTAAACCACAAAATTAAAGCAATGTAGTTACAAAGAATAGCTCACAAACACTTCAGAGTAATACTGAAAGGTCCAAGATGAAAAAATTTGGGCACTGAAGGTATTCCATATTTTATCCTATCTATCCAATTTTTTTTTGTTCACAAGCTGCAAAAAATACAACTTTGATTAAACCAACTTAGCTTCTACCCAAGTACTCTGATGAGACAAAAGTTACATCTGAGAGTACTTTATAGTTTACCAGCAGAAACTCTTAAAATGTTTTAATATAAAAATAAGATTACTCTGGTGTAAATTGCCAGTATAAGAGATGAGTTCTTATAACTTAGAAGTGCTTTTTAGTTTTTCTAACGTTGCTTATAGTGATGAAATGTGAATTGCAACACTTACCCAACATCAGGAGAAAAATCTGTACCAACACCAGACTCAATTAAGGCTTTGTAAAAAGGAGAATTCGGCCCATCAACCAACAGTGAAGACAACAGGCTTAGGGTGAATGTTTCAAAAGTGTCTGTAATACTGAAGAAAAACAATTAGTTCTTAAAAACCATAGATGACACCCAGTATCACTGAGTCAATTTCAAAAGAACCAGAAAACAATGGTAAAGGGAGCAAGGATAAATAATTGTCAGCTGTGAAGCCTACATCAGACCTTAGGGAAATAGCAGGGCTCTGCATCTTTCACTTGTTATAACTACCAGGAAAGCAATTTAAATTGGGCTGCAAGGGGAGATAAGTTAGCAGCAGGGTCATACAGAAGAGCTTGCACATGGCAGGAAACTGAAAGGAAGACAATGTTTGCAAATGTCTCATCCACTGAACAGTTCTGTAAAGTAACACCTGATTTTTCTAGTGTCTATCCACTAAAGCAAATTATTCAGCAATTAAACTTGTATTTACTAAAGCAGGACTAATCTATTTTCCCATGGAATTATTTTCTTTAGAGATGACATTTATCAAGAGGGACTGGGGACAAGAAACATGCCAGCACCTTGCTTAAAGATCTAAAATGAACCCTTTATTCAGAATTCCATTCTGATATACTTACTCTGTCAACAAGTAGCTGACACTGACAGTGGTCTGCTTGGAAGGATCAGCAGCAAAGGAGTCTAAGCCACATGTTACCCTGTGCTCTCTCTATAAAGTACAATAAATTATAATGACACAATAAACTCACAGCAGAAGTTACAAACAAAATGTAACTTGCATCTTCATAGCATCATCTTTCCAATTATTTAAAATGATTTCACAGATGCTCATGAATAAATTCAAGATCCATGAGCAAATACACAAACACACGTTATCTTGAAAAATGAGTGACATCTCAATGTTTAAAAGTGGACAATATAGGAGAGGCTGAAGAAAGTCTGGCCATAAATAACATTCTGAGCTATTTTTGAAAGAAATGTTTACAATTCTGGACAAGCCAGGGAGGAAAATGAGGAGGGGGGAGGAAGAGAACATGAAAATTATTTTTGACACCAATGTTTGGAAGATTAGATAACATTAGAAAGCATATTTCCTGACACTAAGAACCAGTGTTTTTTTAATTAGCCCTAAATGCTTTCCATTAATAAGTGCTTCAGTGTTTCAAATGACAAGGGACTTCAAAATTGGAAATAAGAAAAACAAACAACTGCAGGCAATCATTACATTACTGAAACTCAAAAGTAAGTGTAGTTTGTCCCCCATGTAACCAAAAACAAAAAAAACCCTTCAGCTCATTTACACAATTCTAAATAAATTAGTAACTCCAGCAGGTTAGGTTAAAATACTAACCTGTGATGGTTTTTGGGTTTAGTGGTTTTTGTTTGTTTGTTGGTTTTACTTACAGGCTTATCCCAGAGTTTCTGTTTTGGGATGTCAGTATTTGATTCAATTCTTTCAAATTTTGCCAATGCTTCCTCATGTATTTGCTTCAGATGTTGCTCCAGTGGAAAATTACCATAAGTGAAAAATCTGCATTTCAAATAAAATATTGGGATTAAGCACTTGATCAAATATGAAATTTACAGTAGCCGCTTATATTATATGAATTTCACGTGCTTTACACTAATTCTGTACATCTGGAGTGGAAAATAGTTTGGTGGGTCATCAGCCTATACAACATATATAAAATTCACAATGTCTTGATAAAAATCCACATTTCTCAGCTTGTGGGCCACAAAACACTGTATTATTTTCATTATGTTCAGTTTTATTATGTTCAAATTTGTTCAGCTGCAGAAATATACAATGTTCCAGAAAAAAAATATTATTAATTGAATCCAGAAACCCAGTGCTCCTAAGTTTCAGAAGACAAAATTCTTATGGCCCTCACACTTTAAGTATAAAATACAATGATCCACGTCCTAGGTTTTGTCTGTCTATAAAACATGGCTGGGCTCCTTGGGTCACTTCACCAAACACACTCCCACACCTAAAAGACTTCCACTGTGCCAAATATGAGCACAAACTGTGCTTCAGGTAAATCTCATCCCCTGACTAAAATCTCAACACCAGTACAGCAGAATACTTGGGATGATGAGAAAAATCAACAGATTGTAAAGTCACTGCCATGACACAAGCTGATGTTCCACAAATGAATTAATCAAAATAACAGACTGGCCACACAATTAGTACAGGAGAAAGAATTATTTCCCTGCATGTAACTTTCGAATTGACTTCCAATTTAAATACCTTATTAATACCAAACAAATCAGTACCTGAATCAAATGACTACCCATTATTTAGAACTCACTACAGTAATACGTGATGCAGGAGGAAATGAAATCATTAATTTGTAACTTCTAACTCAATCTGTGTTACTTCAAAGAGGACAGGAACCCTTAGACTAATCTCTGCTGCTTACATCTTAACCCCCTAACATTATTGCTAAGTGCTTATTAGTACATTCCCTTTCCCCCAGCTCATATGAGTTCAGGTCAACTGATCCCCAAAACACATCTGCATGATCAGGCAAACAAACACACCTGAGAAAATCAGCCACCTTTCCTTCCTGCTTTCAATTCATTCTTCACTGCTCTTTCTAAAAAAAATTCCTTGCCTCCATGCTGTTGTAACTGCTGTAGGGCACAGGTTATCTTTGTTGCTGGCCATGTGGATAACAACACTGTGCTTCTGGTTTTCTCCTCACAAAAGTACAAAGAAAGCACCAACCCAGTAACCTAGGAAGTTGGTCACCAGTCTCACATACCTGGAATTGCTTGGATGATAATGTGTGGCATGGAACTGCTTAAGCTGCTCCCATGTAAGGTCAGGAATACATAATGGATCTCCACCAGAAATTACACCATAAGTGTGATCAGGAAGGATTTTGTTCTGCAGGTGCTGTGCAAATATTCTCTCATTATCTGTCTTAATAGGAAAACACCACATTTCAGTGAAAGCCATCAAAACACATTTAAAAGAGAAAAGTTGCTCAATGATAAGACCTCAGAGTTCTAACTTACACAACTTCCTCACATGCAGTCCCACGTACTTGAACAAAATGAGCTATGGTTCCATACTAATGTAAGAGAGTATTTTACAATAAAATCCACTAACAAAGTGCCTTTCAATATGTAAACAAACTTTTGACAGGCTAACTTCAAAAACTAAAATCTAGGCAACAGTGTTGACTTTACTGCGGATTTAAATTTTCAAATGGAGGAATGGGAATGTCTGGTGCAATAATGCCATTCATAACCTACAGCTGAAACTACTTCACCATCTGCAAGAATTCAAACCAAACATCCACAAAACTTACAAATGCCCCTTTCATTTCATTAAAAACAACTCCTTTGAAGACTAGAGGTGTTTGAGGATCAGCTGGGTTCTCATGTTCTAACCTCCAACCTTCTTGCCTGAAAAATGAATAACAGAAAATGTTGAGAATTTGAAGGTTTTGCTGATTTGGGGGCAGGGGGAAGCTTTTTCTTTCTTTTTTTTAAATTTAAGGTTTGCATCTCAAACTGTCTTACCAGAAATCTAGTTGACGTAGACATGGAAAGAAAGCTGCATCCAAGTATACTGACAGGAGGTTCTGAAAGTCCTTGGGATTTTGTGTTGAAAATGGATAGAGTGTGTAATCACTAGCTGCATACAAATAAACATAAAAATCATCAGAACTTTAGAAAGTCTGAGACATGTTTTGCCCTTGTTGATTTTTAATTTCTCATCCATATAAATAACTGGAAGTGAAGAAATGTACTAAATTAACTGTATTTTTGCCGAGGAATACGTATATTTAACACTGCAGCTATTTTACCATGAAAACTTTGCTTTAGCCATATATCCATATAAATAATTAAATATATTTTTGGATACTATAAAGCTCCAGCTCTGCTGGGATTTTGTAATGGACAAATGAACGAGACTTATTTTGTTGTCTTGCCTGGTTAGCTTTTTAATATCTCAGAACACTCAAACCCAATAATAATGGTTCTCCAAAGCCAAATTAGGGAGAGCCAACCGACAGCTCTACTGCAATAAAACCTCATGCACTTTAAGTGGCATTATTTCATTTGGACCTACCTGTGAATGCATTCATAAAAGTGGACAGTGACCTGTTTAACATTTTAAAGAAGGGGTCTCTGCAGGGGTACTTTTGGGAGCCACAGAGCACCGTGTGCTCCAGAATATGAGGGACGCCGGTGCTGTCCATCGGAGTGGTTCGGAACTGGATACTGCAGGAGAGAGCACAGAGAGGAATGCAGTCACTGGGAGCAGAAGTGCCCCCACTCCTGCCTGCACCCGTGATTTATGGCAGCATCACCACTGCCTAACAGCAACATGGCACACACCAGATACAGAGTTTGACTTCTTCAGACTCCTGAGTGCTCAGCCATCTCTTTCAGAGGGAGTACAGCCTCTGCACTTCTACTTTTGGAGTTAGTACAGAAGTTTTCAGCACAAGAGTAAACACATTTATTTTTATCCAAAAGACTCAAATAAAAAAACTTCATGGAAGGTTATGGTTGCATAATTTTGTCTCTAAAAGTTTTCAAGCCAGGAACTGGACCTGAATTTAACATTGATCCTGTTTTGAGCAGGATCTGAACAACAGACTTCATGATATCTCTTCTAAACCTCAAAAATTCTAAGAAGCCCTACAAAGGAAGTACTGTCCTCCCTGTTATCACAGAATAATCCAGCTATGATGCCAGATTACAACTGAAAAAACAGAGGGTGATGTGGAGATTGAATGTGTAATACCTGTATTAATGTCTTACCTGAACAGATTATTGGAGTCCTCCCGAGCCACATGTAAATACCTGGCTCCTGTACCATCGTGACTAAGCTTCACTGCAGTCAGGAACAGCTCAGGAACAGCTGTCACCTGCATTGGAAGAAAACATCTGTATTGCAGTGTGACTTCAACTAGGTCAACTAAATCATGCATGATATAGGAATTACAGTTTGTTGGTCTTATACATAATACTGGCTTACACAGCATGAAAAAAGTTTTGCTCCTGTGGTTTGAGGGGAAAAAGTAATCACGCAATTGGAAAATAAAATTTAAATGAAATTTTTAACCCAATGAAAGTATACTACCACCGAGGAGCCATACTCTTGTGGCACAGATAAAAATTCAATCCAAAATACAAAAAGAAAAGGCATATATTCAAATGTCAGTGGCTAGGGCAAGTACAGAAGAAGCAAGGACCCTGTTGTATCACTAGCTCTGTCACTGGCAATCTAATAACCTTTACTCTCCACTCCTGCTGTTTTCCTATGGAAAAGTAGAAAGAAATTCAACATATTTCCATGTCAGCTTTCCAACACAGGTATTAAAAGCATCTGAGGAAATAATGTTATTACTTGAATACGTTTATCAAAACATTCACACAGCGAAGTCCTGTTATCTGTCAGGACTTTCAGAGGGCCACACCGACTGGTCACATCTGCAGCTCGTGAGGTGCATTATTTTCTCTAGAATTAGCTCCCTATAAGAATATGTATTAATGGCACCTAAAGTATTTGTCTGCAGAGAAGTAACGACAAGAAACTCCTGAATCATTGTGACTGATCACCCAAAGCAAGTATTTAACGCGCAGACGCCGGGCCTCACCCAGTGCCTTGTAAACCCGGGGAGTTTATGTACACAAACAGAGCAAACGCCGGCGGCGGCGGCGCTCACCTGCTTCACGGTGAAGCCGTGGATCTGCTCTCCCACCCGGTACTGCAGCGCTCTCTCGTTCGCGGCAATGCTCTTCCACCTCCACGCCCTGCGGCTCAGCGACCTGAAATGACAAAAAATTCCCTCTGAACAAACGCGCTCCGGCCGGGCGTGCCGCAGCCGCGACCGACAGACACCGGCCCCGGCGAGCAGGGCCCTGTGCCCGGGCAGGGGCTCGGAGCTCCGCGTCCCTCGGCCGAGCGCCAGGGCCCGGGGCCGCGCAAGGCGAGGGTCCCTTCCCGCTCCGCGCTCGCTCACCGGCCGCGGCCCAGCAGCCCCCGGTAGCGGCTCCACATGGCTGCGCGGGGCCGGCGGGCCGGGCCGCACAGCGGAGCGGGGCACAGCACAGCACAGCGGGAACCGGCGCAGGCGCCGCCGCCCCGCCCGCATTGGCGGCGGCCCCGCAGCTCCGCCCCCCGCCCGGCCCGAGCGGCGGGGCCTGCCCGGCCGGCCGTGGGGCCGTGTTGGTCCGCGCTGCGCTGTCGTTCTGGGGAGGGAGGCCTGCGATGGCAGGGAGAGCTCTGGGAAATGCCTTTGCGTTGTTCACGAAGTTCTCAGGAAAATCTAAAGCTCCGTTGGTTGTGAAAGGAGCGACCTTTGGGCAGAGCTTATCGCTTTCTTTTCCAAATTAAAGAAAACAACAAAACAAACCAGCCGACATCAACGTGTACCGAGGGCTGCCTCGCTGCTCGCCCGTGCCTTGCCAGTGTATCGATATGTTAATGCAGAGACTCGGTGAGGAAAACGGGAAAAGGCAGCAGCAGTAGGTGGGGTTAAAGCCGCTTTAATGAAACATTACCATGTACTGTCGGAACTCAGTACATCC
>WBNQ01063112.1:22227-43142 GCA_013401375.1 Spizella passerina | reverse complement strand
AACTGCCCCTGAACTTAAGCACAGAAAGATAATCTCCCTTCAGGGCTACAAACCAACTACTTACAGTCTTCCAAGAACTCTTAGTTAAAGAGCCAACCAGAGGAGCAACGTGACCAGAAGTTGCCTGGGCAATGGATGGACAAGGGATTTGCAAATTTGCTTCATTTTGTAGTGAATCACTTTGGTAGTTTTATAGCAGGAAGGTTCTAGAATTCATAGCCAGCAGGTCAATTCCAGGGGACACTTCAACTTGCATCCTATAAATCTCCATCAAGACATTTGTATAAGTGCGGACTAACAGGCTCTTAGTCAAGAAAATACCTTCACTGAACAGTTAGGGAATAGACTCTACTGCCAGTATCTGAGACCCAACTGCTTGTTTATGGCCCTGCTAAATCCATGTGTGAAGCCTGATCAACAGGGGCCACCCTCAGAGGGAACCATCTCTAGGTTTACTGTGCAAGTGAACAGAACCTAAGGCTTCATCTGAGCAAAGCTGTAAGAGTTTAGTCCTAACTCTCACACAAACAAAATTGTTCTTCAATAGAACTTTCAGTGTAGAGGTCTCTGTGTCTATCTCACATCATCTTTCCTTTGAAATGTCAACAACTCACTCCAACTAATGGAGACTTATCAGTAAAAGATTTTGTTTCACACAAAGCCACAGCAAGTGAGGGCTGATGAAGCAGAGTCCAAGACTTTGATCTGTGAAAGAATATTATCTTAAGATTCAGATGGGGACCACAAGCACCAGTGCTGGATAAATTAAGGGAACACAGTATCAGCAGAGAAACAGAGGCAGGAGTTAAAAGCAAGATCTTCAAGCCCCCTCTCTATCCTCAACCCTGAAACCCCTGTCATCAGGTTTATTTTCCAATAAACTGATTTGTGCAGAGTCACAGGTTTTCAAGGATTCAAGCTTCTCATTGTATGCTTGAATTTAACGTCAAGCTTATTCTTGGGTCCACCAATTTATTCCCTGAAAATTATAAACATGAAGAAAATTAAAAAACCAACCTAACACCAAACCCTTTATTTACCAAATTACCCTAATCACATTGGCAGAGCTATTAAATGACGTAACAGATGGCTGCATGACCCAAAGGCATCCAAATTTTAAAAGCTGGTACCTTGGTTTTATGGCACTTTAGTACTTCTATAATAACCAAAGTTTTTTAGTCAGTTCTTCAAAATTGCACATCTCTAACCATTTGTTTTGAGATAGGCTCTCTAAATGTGTATTAGATGAGCTCTTTCCAGAAGACTTTGTTCTGCACATCTAAATCCCACTGAGCCTTACAACAGTTTGAATCCTATCCTGTTTTCCCCAAGCCCTCCAGGAAGCCCTACCAGAAGCATGCCATGCCACAAAAAGCCAGCTGCTCCTGCTGAGACTGTTCCTAAATTCTAGAAAGGCTTCCTCAGAGACTGGGAGCATACCTAGGAGTACAGAGCATTACATCCTCACATTTTAGGATGACACCAATACTCTTGATCAGCGCAAGGACAGCTTCCACTCATACATTCCTCTGGCTGCCCTGGATGGCTCGAGCCCCTGCCAGGGGGCTCAAAGACCTTGGCACAAAACCAAAGACACCCCNGTTTAGAGTAGAAATCTATTGTCTAACACAGGTGATAGGTATTTAAAAATTATTGTAGATAGTGTACACGTAGTTTTTAGTATAAAAAGGTAACACTATCCCAAGCCTCAGACTGACTTGCTAGACAGACCTCAGCAGGTCAGAGAAAGAATGTTACAGATAACAGAATAAAAAACCTTGAAAACCACAGCCAAAGAACCCTGACTCCTCCTTCAATCTCAGGGCTGGGAAAAAGAGACTTTCTAACACCTTGGGGTCATCTTGACCACAGAGAGTCCAAGAATACAGGCATCAACACTGCCAGAAACCTTCACAGTAAAACAGCAAAGTCATAAGCAAGGGCACTTGCCACAGATCCCAAACTAAATAACATCCTCAGACAAGTTCTGTGTGCCCTTTCCATCTGCCTCAGCCCATGCCACCAACCTTCCTTCCTTATTCCTGCAGAAGCCAGTGCAGAGCTCCAAACAAGCTGTATAAATTCACTTCACAGTTAAATGCTGCCCTTCTCAAGGGGAGATAGACATGCACAACCACATTCTGTGTGCACACAGCTCTCCCCAGCCAGCCTGCAGCACTTCAGCACAGGGACACAAAGAGCTGGCTCTTGGAGAGCACTATCAGTCCTGTAACAAAGTCCAGGGCAGGCTGACAGCAGCTGGTGATAGAGCCAAGCCCTCTCCTAGGAACAGCGACTCCATGGTTATCTGCCGCGCACAGCGCTTTGTGCCCTCCAAACATGGAGCGCTCCTGACAGGAGAGGAAAAAGGCTCAGAGAGCAGGAGCCAAAGGGGCTGGTTTGGTTTATGGGCTGTGGCCCAGAAAAGCAGATAGCCCTGGCACACGAGGTGACAGCACAAACACTGGAGCATTCCTCAGGAACAGAACGGGAAGAAGTTTGTTACTTGTACAGTCAGTGAGATGCTGCATTTCTACACCAGGCTGCAAACTGCAAAAAGGAGTTGTGCCCTTCCAATTTAGAGGGAAATAAGTACCCAGAAGTTTTCTTTAGGATTTCCTTATTCCATCCTACCATATTCAAAGCAATGTTTTCAATGCATGCTTCAGAGTTCTTCCATTTGTAGCAAACAAGTTTTATCTGGACAGGATTTACGTGCACATTACTGCTGAAAGCAATACCTAAAACCAGTTTTTAAAGAAGAGACTAGAACAGGGCATCTGTGTCAGAATGACACAGGCCTGCCCTCAGCCAAAGAGTGCAGCAACCCCACCAAGCCAAATGTGACTATTTTGTGCCTTTTCTTCTGTTTCATAAAAGAAAAACAGCACTGCAATAAATTTAGTTTTATGTTTTAAATTTAGTGAGATGAAGAGCTTTCCTCAACTGTCAAGTCTGAGCTCCACAGGCAGAAGTGTTCCTACAAACCAGACTGCAGGCATGCCCTAAAACCTATTACATTTGTTCAAATACAGTGTGTTCTCTTGTTCTAGTAAAGTTTATAAATGTCTTTTCAGCACAAGAGAAAACCAGCCATGCAAACAGAAAATCTGAACATGACACACTGTCAAGCTGACAAAGATAACACTGAAATTCCCCTCACTGTTAGCATAGCACACACTTGAGTAGAAACCTGTAAGCACTAAAGCATTTTCAAGGAAACAACAATCAAGATAAGGGCATCTCTTTCATCTGCCAAAATGAATCTCCACGTTTAACCATAACAAGTGATGAGCAGAAACCTGGAAAAGGGCAAAGAAATTAGAGTTCAAACCATAACTGTTGCTGCAGATACACAAACAGATGAAAAACAACTAAAAAATTCTATTAATGCAAACTGCAAGCATTGGATAGTGCTGCTCTAGACTCTGTGCAACAACAGGAGGAAATGGAAATCTTGCCTCTTTCAGTCAAAATATACAAACACACCACGAACACTAACCATGTTCCAAGTAGCTGCTCTTCCACAGAAAAGCAGAGAAAGCTTTCACCTCTGATAAAACCTGCAAAGCCAGAGCTGTTGCAGTAAGATCTAAGCAGAACCCTTTCCTCCCACAGCTCAGATCCAATCCTCTGCTTCCCACCATCAGCAAACTGGCACCTATTGGAAAAGCACAAAGTAAATGATTCACTTTCCCTCTGATAACCAGGCAGCAGATTGCTGCTACAACAGACCAGGAGAGCATTGGGAAAAAACATGGTTTTACGTGTCCTTAACCAGAGATCTGGAACAGATATGGGGGCTGAAGACACAGCTCAATCCCAGAATAAATATCTCCTAGACCTCCAGTCAGGACTTGTGGTTCCAGCTTAGATGTGTGAGTTCTTCTCCAACCACCAAGGAGGGGATTTCTGTCTTTAGGACAGAAGATAAACAGCACAGGTTAATATCAGCCAGGACATACAATTTCTTTATTATCATTTTCACTACTGCTGTTTATCAACAAAAGCCCAAGTTGTGTCTTCATATCCAGCAAATCAGCCATTCAAAAAATCCTGCCTGGAATCTGTGAATGTGCCTCAGATGAAGCTGTGAAAGAACTAGCCAGACCAGGGAAAGGAGCAAGTCATTTGCTCATTTAAGTGTTTTAAAAAGTCAGAACTGAGCCAAAAACAGCAACCATACACACTTTCTTCAGCTGGCAAAGCACACACTCTCACATTATGCTTTTAAGTAAAAGAAAATAGTCCAGGGGTTGTTTCAATTTCTTTTCAAGCTGCATCAGCAGTGACAATACTGATCTAGGAACCATTCCCTGAATATCCTTCTACAAAATAAAAAGTGAGGTCTTCTACATATATACAGGAGAACCTCCCACTCACCTAGAAGTGTTAAATACAGCAGTAAAATTTGGACTCCTTCAAAAGCCCAATAAAAATATAAGTCAGGTTTACTACAGTGCATAATCCAGCATAAGAAGACAGAAGCCACATGAGGCTGCTGGGCTCACTTCCCTTCTCATGGCAGTAGCACCAGCTTCATTTTTTCCTTTTCACTGTTATTTCATCCTTATTAGCATGCCAAGCAGGAGCAGCAAGAATTCCACGAGTTCCCATACATTAGCCCTGCAAACTGAGCTGCCTCTTTTCCATCAGTTAACTTGAAACACTCAAAGAAAGGTCTCTGAAACGCTACCTGACAACTTGTGAGATTAGTTTCCATAAATTTATCTACAAGCAAATAACTCTGTGTGACCAGGAATTTAAACAAACAAACAAAGGCACACAGGAACAAGCAGGGAAGAAATGATCTGCAGTCAGAGTGGCCGATATTAAAAAAGCACACCCGAGGGCACAGTGATTTCCAGGGAGGAAATCCACCCACATCAGAACTAGATGGAGCACATACTCTCATGCCAGAAGCAGAATGTAACATATTCCAATATGAACAACTGCTTCACTCACTGCATATTGATCCTGGACTATTTATTCACTAGTTTTCACTGTATGAAACAGCTCGTGCATTCATTTTCCCTGCCTCAATTTTTTTTCACCTGTTGTGGCAGGACACCTTGAGAAAGCACCACAGGCATGACTGGTGCCAGAACCAGAATTATAACAAAAAATGTTATACTGTGTAGTTCAGTGCAGCTCCCAGGACTGGCTAAATTATATAAAGTTCAGGCACTGATTAGTCATTTAGTTACATATTTTTTTAAAAGGCAGTAGTTGGGATGTTTGCAGTGAAGAACCCAAATTTAGTCCATATTCAAGATGTGTGTTCATTACATTGACAAAGCCACTAAACAGCCATAAATCCTGTTTATTTCATGGTTTTCTGAAAAAGAACACTTAATGTTACAAAATTACAAAACAGGCTGGTTAATTAACTCAGGACTGCCCTGAGGAACAGAAGGCTTGAACAATAGATGCTTCCAGACAAAAATGATAAAATACACACTGAATCAACAGTTTAAAAAAAGATCCTGTGAATGCTAAAAGCAAAACAGGCTGCCTCCACTATGTCAGTCTTCTGAAAAGGTCAAATACCTTTTAAAAACAAGAGAACAACAAAAGAGATGACAACAGAGCAGAACACTGTATTCTTACTTCTCAAGCTATCTAGACTGCAGTAAAAGAATTGAATGTGTGTTCCCTCCTATGAATCAGGACTCTTTCAACATTTAAATCAGAATGATAATTCCACAAACAAACATTTCAGAATCAAATATTGAGGCTCTTGCCATAAAACGATTTTGTTAAAGAAACAGAAGTAGTTCATGGGGGCTATCAGATGTGACAGACATTTCAGAAACACTACAAGTGTCCAGGAAAGGCTTCTGGAGCACTGTAGGTAGAGAAATTAAACACACTATCCACTTCAGAAACAAACATTCTTGTGACTAACCCCCAGATTTAAGCAGGTCAGATTTTATAACATATCTGTGAATCATCAATCTCTTAAAAACAAGCAAGCACAGAAGGAAGAGGCACCTTTGTCACAGAAGGGGCTCAATGCACACATCCCTAGAAATAACTCCCAGCATGCAGTCCAATGAAACTGCCAGCTTCACCACCAGCCACCCAAATTTTTAATTTCACAGTATATGAAAAAGGGTTTCAGGTTCACTTGAACAGCATTCACTTTCCCACAAAGCAGCACTACCTGGGGAAGTGAACAGCGGTCACAAAACAGTGGCTCCCATTCAAAAAGTCAGAGATAGGAAGTACAATGAATATTTTCAGCAAGGAATAGTTATGCTTAAAAAAAAAAAACAACAACATCTAGGGTGCATGACTCTTTTGGGAAGGGAGGAGAGGGTGGAAATTTTTATTTTGTCTTTTAATGCTGTTCTGCAAGTAGGCATTTGGACACACTGTAAGTGCCAAGTGGCTCAGTTACAAGCTATCACAATTTTCCCAGGCCTGCATCTCTTCACACCCACACTGGTATCTTGCAAGTCCATACCCACATGCATCTGTAAAAACAGATGTAGGACTTCATTAGTACGTGTACAAATATTCATTAGTTGCTACTCATGCCCACAAACACAACTATCACATCTGCAAGATAGCAAAAGGTTCCCTGTTCCTGGGATCAGGGGATTAGGAGCCCTGGATTCCTATCCTAGCTGTGTCTACACTCATGAAGGTCAACTCCAGAACAATCATGCTGCATTTCATTTATCTCCTGCCAGAAACTGAGGGGACAAAGCCCATTACCCATTTGGTAAAAGGGCAGGGACACCTAGAGATGAAAGAATTTCAGTGCAATGTTAGATCAATACTATTTTCACTGCTTGAAGAGGTAATGCTGCTTTCCTAGACAAGGACAGACTACAGACAGAAACCCTGTCGGGCTGCAAATGCCTCATCTCAGCTAGAGAGCCAAGTACAGGAGGCAGGCAGAAAAGCAGCCACCAGTGCCACACTCCTGAGCAGTGCCGAGCGTGGACAGTGCTGAGTGCACCCTGGTCATGTGCACGTGGAACAGGAATCAAACTGGGTCCTTCCTTCCCAGTTTTGCTTCCTTTCAATTTCTCTTTAGGCTTTCTAAAGCTGAGTAACATTCAGACCCATCAGGGATAGAACCTCTAATTTTTCTCCAGAATTTGTTTAAAGACTGCACTGACTCCACCTGCTTCACACTCCTCCACCACAAAGCAGGCAGGGCATCTAATTTCAAGTTTCTCTGCAGAGACACAAGAAATTCCATTCCTGAGGGTGGCTGCTCATCCTGGAGCAGTGACACAGGTCACTTCCCATCATTCTCTGAGTACAGACAGGATTTAAGTCAACTCCATTCCAACACTTCACAAAAGTCCTGGCATAGTCTGCCCCTCCTTTTTTACATTTAAGCAGCATCCAAAGACTTCACTACAGTAAAAGGTGTCCTCCTGAATCAGTGCCAAGCCCTTTGAAGGAAGCATAAAAGAGGCACTACATGGCAAGACATCTCAGCCTAACACAAATGGGTACTTCAATATCCACCTGAAAACTAACTCTCAAAAAAAAAACCCAAAAAACCNCAACCACAAACAGAAAACCCCACAGCTTTTTAAAAACCTACTGCTTTTCACCAAGCTGCTCCTAATCACCAGTCAACAGGAAAATGCAGTCATGTGTTCAGTTATTAAAAGCTTTGATTGTTTTACATATTCAGTAGTAATTAAGAATGAGCAAATAGCATATATTTTGCTAGGAAAAATATTATGAGGTCACATAAAGGAAGAGGCAAATTCTGTTATAAAAACAGCTGGTGCAGGCAGAAGAGACAATGTTCACAAGTGCCCAAGCACACCTGAAGCAGTTGGCAGAGCTAAGAGGAGAAGCAGACAGCAGCTAACAGAAAACCACATTAAGTACTGCTCCTTTAGCTTCTCCTTTAGCTGGGGCCCTGGACACACACGAGAGTCAGAATACCAGCCTGGGAACCAAAACCCTGCATGGGAAAGGAATAATGGTTCAGTAGAAATGGTGATTTTATGGCACCTCATCCAATCACTGGATGTATTTCTCTCCTTTATTAATTTGCATTTCTCACCTCTTTCTTTCATAAAAACTTGTAATACTTCTCTTGGAACATTCCTCTCTCTTCTCCACAGGCACTATGTCCTCCCAAATCCAGCATCATTAAGCAACAACTTTTCCCTGTCATTCAGCACCACATCCTCCTCCCTGACCAGCAATGCCACCGTGGCAGTTATGGATCCTGCAGTGAACCCGCCCTGTTTCACATCTTTTATTCCAACAAGGCTATTTTTAAACCCAGATCAGATTTCTGATAAGACTCTGTGCACTCTCAGACAGCTGTGCTGTGTGACAAGAGCAGGCAAAGAGGACACAGAACCCCAGGATTAAAAAACCAAGCAACTGGAGGGCAGAGGCATTGCCCAAGACACTCCTAAAAATCCTATAATTGTTTTTTCTTTTGTATTTAGTTGTAGTGATTGCTGCTGTTGTTTCAGATCTGAAGAACCTGAGGGCCTTAAAGCCTGTCTATTTACTGAAAAGGAATGTACTTCACTGCACAATGTACCCATAGGAGAGCTGTATCTAAAGCCTGTTTAGAAAACAATGAACAATTGTCTTGATTTAGTATATTCAGAACTGTAACTCCACTATTATCAATATTTAAATCAAGTGTAAAAAATAACTTCTCATAGCAAGCACTACATACTCCCTTTATCCCACTGGCTCTGCAGCAATAAACCTTAGCTGAGAAAAGTCCTGGTTCAAATAATGCTGCCATATCAGGAAAAGCAGGAAAATCGTTTTATAAAGGAAAAGCAGAAATCAAACAAGAAAGGAATTTTGTTTGTTTGTTTCTGGAGCTGCCTTTTCATTTAAGAAAACACAATGGAAAGCATAAAAACCTCAGAAGAATGAAGCAGACAACAGTGCCCTAAGGGAAAGAGAAAAGAACACAGATGCTGTGTTCCAACAGCAGGCAAGAATTACTGAGCTGTAGATGGCTGAGTGCTGCAGAACCAAAGCTCCCAAAATCCAGAAATATAAATTTATCATTATACCTGGGCTGCCTTCTTAACAGCTGCCATGCTACAGTGCACCTGCTAAGCACCTATTCCATTCTGTCGGTGGGGTTTCCTAAGTTAATTTAGCACTCACAAAAGAGAGCCAGCACATCTCGCAGGAGCCTGGGGATAGCAGCATTTACAAGATCATGTAAAAAGGTGACAAACAGCAGCTATTACACTTCCACTGAAAAATCAAAACAGACCTCTGAACAAATGCAGGACATTTCAACTGCTTATCCCCTAACAAAAGGGCCTCCCAGAAAATATTTTCCTAAATACCGGTCACACATGGTATTGCTTCTTTCACTAGAGCACACATTCAAGGTCACTCAACCTCCCCAAATCCTACTTCTTCATTTAGCTGTTCTCTGTGGATCCTCAGATGCAGGACCCTTAAAAGCTTTTTCTCTCTTCATTTCCTCCTGTCCAAGCCCTAGCAAAGCCTGCTAGCTTCAGCAGACTCCAGCATTAAGCAATGCTTGGTCCTACATGTCCCCAAATTCTCTCAACAGCGGGGCTATTTGACAGATTTCCCCAGCAGCCTGGTAAAGCGCCTACCAGATGTTCACTCACCCAGGAGCTCACAGCCTGCCACCAAGGGGAACAAAAGGTGGGCAACAGCTCTTAATTCCTCCTGCCTGCCTGAAGAACGATCTCCCTCCTGCGTGCTGCATCCCTGCATTCCGTAGAGCCACTGCAGTGCTCAGAGCAGGCAGAGTTGCAGGAGCAGCTGGAAAACAGCCGTGCTAACCCACGCTGAGTGGAGGTGCCCATCCCAGAGCCAGGGTGGGTTTTGCTCAGCAAACACATCTTGTACAGCCCCTTACCACAGGGTGGGGCACACTGACAAGTGGCCATTGGAAGGTGGTCACCAGGGCAAGAGAGGATAATAAAGCCAGAGAATTTGCCTGCATGTGTGTAGGAAGGGAAAAGAATAAGTGGAGCAAATAATGAGTGAAAGAATGGAGTCAGTATGCAAAGAAAATTATTTACTGAACAGACTATTCGTGCTGCTGACCTCAGTCCATTCCTCTCCAAGTTTTAACTCCTCAGAGTCAGGGCTCTGCCTGGGAGAGGAGGTCACAGCTCATTTCCACTGCCCTGCCATTAACCATTGTAGGATGTAACCACCAGATCCTCCAGAAATGCTCTGCTGCTCCATTCCACAGCTCTAGGAAGCTCCCACAAACACCAAAAGCCTGGTTGGTCCAATCATGTTTCCCTCCCATACCTGGCAAGAAAAGCCCCTCTAAACCCAAAGCTGAAGAGGCTAGCCAGAGTTCATAGCACCACTATTTCCAAGACCTTCAGAGAAAGAATTATTTTTCTGCAGCAGTTGAGTATTATCAGGTTTTACAAAGTTGATGCCTGCCAAACATTCTTTTCCACAACAAGAAGTGCTGCATGCAAGTTAATCTCACACCCATGACCTTGTTCTTGCCACCTAAAGATTTTGCTGTCATAACAAACCCCACAGACACTGCACACATTTAACTGTGGCATAAACCTGAATATGCCACAGCAGTTTACATTTCACACAGCAGCAGCTATCTTATCCCAGCAAATAGGAATACTAATATTTTTTGCATTTGTTCTTGGGGATAAAGAACAAAACAGGTTTTTATATCTGAAAAAAAATGCTTTAAATCATGACAGCATTTGAGAACCGGCTTACAGAATCTACTTGGCTCTCAGATTCCCTGATACTTACTTAGCAAGCAGCAAACCCCACTGATACCATGCAATATCCAATGTAACAACCCAGCATTTAACTCACAGCGCTGGAAACACCTTCTACCCCACATCATTGTAAAGAAACTTTTTTAAAATACATAACAAAGCCCCTGACTTTGTGGACAGGTTGAAAGCTGCTCCCAAAGGACTCCATTCAATCAAGTGAGGAATCAACACTGAGCATTTGCAAGTGCCATTATAGCCTATGAAGCACAATTCTAGTAAATAATCCAACCTAGCTTGAGCTAAGGCAGCTGTTAGGAGAACCAAGCTCAGCTACCCACTCCTGTGAATCATTTCCTGAATTGCTGTAATTAGCACAGCATTGTAAGGCAATTCATGTCCAAACCCAACAGAAGTCAACACTCATCTTAATTTACTCTGCTAATGTCAGAGCACTTGGTTCCCAGTCCATTCTCTTCAAGATGCACCTGTGCTGTGACACCGGCAGGAAAAGGAAGAAGTGAGACCAGCGTGCAGTAGGCACTGGCCGGCTGGGCCAGGTCTGACCTGTGCCTGTGGGACCTGCCTGGCCACGTCCTTTCCTCTCTTTTTATTACTCTCTCTTCCAGCTTTGATGTGTGCTTCACATTTCTGAAATTCTTTGCTGTCTCCACAGCCTAGAACCAAAGCACTCTGCTCAACAGCTGAATGCACAGGCAGACCCTGGCTGTGAGAAAGGATTGTGCCCAGAAATCACCATCACTGCTTGCATGAATGCTAAGAAGGATTCACCAATGTTTTCCACTGCCATTGAAAAAGTCTTGACTGTCTGGGATGTTTTCCTGTGTGCTGGTTGATTCCCTACAGCTTTATGAAACCTGTAAGCTTCTCTCACCCTTGGAGAGCCAGACTTTTGATATTATAAACCTTGAGCTCATTGAGAGTTTGATGAAGCATAAAATAAGCATAGTTTAACAGTCAAATGAACAACAAAGGGCCTTTTGTGATAGCTGGAGAGTACAGGAATGGAGCAGCAAAGGAATTAGGACTAAGAAAAAGACAACCCCTTTTACATGGAGGTGACATCCTGTGACTTTTGATTAATAGTTTGATTTATCAGCGATATTATATATTTCAAATTAATACATTAACTTCAATTCTTGTCCTGACACAACCCATCTGAAGACTTTAGATCTAGACAGAAAATTATATAAAGTAGAGGAGTACAATGTGATAAGGAAATCTGACCTCTGGAAAAACATTTTCTTTGAATTTTTTTGGCAGAGGGTAAACAGTAAAGTCCCCAGGTTTTTGGCACAAGGAAGGCTTACAAAATGCTTCTCTTTAAAAAAGTAAATTTATTTTTCTTGTGTAACAGTACCTTACTGCTCCATGGGAGTTACAGTACCAAATTGACGATCTCAAGATGAAGCTCACCTTAAGATGGCAGAATTCAGCACAGGTGAAAACAAGTAATCTTTTTATAGCAGAGAATGAAGGACAGTGCACAGCAGCCCCTGAAGTAAAACATTTGGTTTTGGCAATGTTTCATTTTGGGAACCCACACAATTTAAACTGGAGGAGTTCTGATGAAGCAAAGCACAAAGTAAACAAGTCGTCTCTAACACAGTTTCAATCAGCCTTAAAGAAAGGAAGATACAAATGTATTTTTTTCAATTTAGACTTTCAGAGGATCACTAAACATTTTAATTCCTTCTACCCTAACACTGCAGCATTTTAGAAGACTGTTGCTTCAGTAACTATTTAGAAATAAACTCTCCAGAGAGCACATGGCACTAAAAACAAGCCACTCCAGACTGATGAGCCATCTAGACAATGGTCCAGAAAAGGGCACATCAGCAGAAGAATTCTCCTAAGGAGGAAGCAAACATCTCAAGTGACACTCTGCAAGCAATTTAGCTGGTGTAGATCACAGCTGATACTATTCCATTTCTAAATTAGCATTAACCAATTCCTCTCCAAGAAAAGAGCACAGCAAAGTGCACAGCTAACCCAGCCCTCAAGGCATGCTGGACACATTCCTTGGTCCTACTGGCTCATGGCTATTGCCACCAAAATGTGTCAGCAGCCCCACTACCCCTGGGAAGTCTCCAGTGTGTTTAGATTCTGTTCACAAGCAGCACATGACATGATATCTGGAAGAAACCTGAAGTACCTGGAGTGAGGCACCAGCTTTCCCAGGCTCACCAGGGAAACCAGACACAAAGGCTAGCTCCAAACCAGCCTTCCTTTACAATCAGCACAGCAAGAGGCACAGCTCTAGAGAGCTCTGAATGGGAACCTTGCCTAATTAATGAATTTGTGATTTCGTGCAGCAAAGTGAATCACCAAAAGCATAGTGCATTCTCCAAAGCTGTTTACCCTCCCAGACACAGAAAAACCATATTAGACTTCCTCAAATGGAGCAGAAGCAGAACTCTGTTTATAGCAGATGGAGTACCATACACCACGTACACAGACTGCTATTAAAGAAATTACTTTCTGCCACAAAACAAAACAACCCAATAAAAAAACAAACTAGTGAAACATTGCTAGATTTAACTGTTTAAAGCATGCTTCCCAAACAAACACCTGCCCTCATTGCTCATTTCCGTGCACATCACCACAGAGGAGAGGAGATAAAGTCTACTGTCCTCCCCTTCATTCCTTCAGTCACATAACCATGCTGGTGGAAGGGCTGGAGGACACTGATCAACACAAAATCCAGAATAACCAATCCCATGGGAATCCCTGATGGATATCAATTGGGTTTGTGCTCTTCAACCGGGTTAGAATTACATTTGCCCCCTGCTTGCCTTTAGACTCAATTCTTTAATGAGCCCTGGAAAACCTGTGAGTGTTAAATGGTGCAAACCCCTACGAGCTGCAGCATCTCACAAAACAAAGCAGATTTGATATTGTCCTTTACACCCAACACAACAAGACTTTTTAACAGCTGTGTAACTCTACGCAGCATATTTAGAAATAACAAGAGGAAGGCAGAAAGGGGCTCCCAACTATTTTGTTCAACCAGGGCAGTTCCATCAGGCTTATAAAGAGACAGAAATATTAGATAGGACTCACACAGCCACAAGCACTTTGATTTGTATAGCAGAGATATGATCCCACAAAAATGCTGCTGTTCTGCCTACACTTCAGTGAGAGCTCTCCCCACAGACTCAGAGTAAAGAGATATCAGTAATCTAAAGGGAGGTCATTGTAAAAGTTCTGCTATCCATTGTCACTTCAGTTCAGAAGTTGCTTAGAAGACTGGAAGATTATACCCTAAGACTTCATCAGACACACCATTCAAAGTTCATTCCAAAGCATCTTAGAGCCATGAAAATGAAAGATATGAAGTAAAGCTTGAAAGAGTTTTATTAGAAGCCTTCAATGCACTACAATGTCCTCTTCCCTCAACCACATCAGCCCCCAGCAAGCTTTGCCTCACTTCAAAGCACTGCATTTTCAGAGGAATTATTTCCAAACAGCAGGGCAGAGAGCAGCAACACAGAACAATTTTCCTGCTGGCCAAAGAGGAA
This sequence comes from Spizella passerina, assembly GCA_013401375.1. NCBI lineage: Eukaryota > Metazoa > Chordata > Aves > Passeriformes > Passerellidae > Spizella > Spizella passerina. The sequence goes on along the minus strand of WBNQ01063112.1, from coordinate 28,885 downwards.
GTTCATTCTGTAAATGGGCTATTTCCCAGATTTTAATTAAGCTGTGCAACTGGAATCCTAATGCAGGCAAACACAGCAAAAAATCCACAAGGTAAGAAAAACATTCCCGGACTGAGGTTGGAGCAGAGAAAACAGCAAGATTTTACCTTTGCTTTGTATCCTACAATAACATTTGAGATCATCAGTCTAAACTAGAACTCCAAAATGTAACATGCTACATAGGAGCAGAACAAGAAAACACTTCTCTTGCACAGAGAGATTCCACCCCAAGGTATGACTGTTGGACAAGTGGATGCCAGGCAAGAAGAGAACACAACAAAAAGGCCAAACCACTCAAGGCAGATAAGCAGAGACCTCTTGATTCCAATGCCAACCTGTTCTGGGTCAGTCAGCTCATGGCAAGTGAGAACTTTATGAACTTTTGTCAAGGCAGAAGATGAGGCAGCAGCAGAGATATCTGTGGGACTCCTCTCCATGATGGCTGAAAAACATCCATCTGCCACTCCTTCTGCACTAACAAAGCAAGGAAAGGCCACAACAAGGCTTTGCTGAATGCCTCAAAGCAAGCAGCATCACCAACTGGGACTACGTGTCAAGTGCTCCACAGCATTTCACTCCAGATCACAGCACAAAATTAGTTTATGTCTGTAGCTGTATAACCCCACATATGAATGACTTTCAGTAAAAATGGTCATTGTTTTGAACAGCTGAATGTCAAGAAGAAATCCAGACACTAGACTAGTTTTAACCATGTGGCTAGACACAAAAGATCGTATCTCAAAGACTCCGTGGAGAAAGAATGAAAAAGGTTAACATATAACAAGGATAAAGATCTGGGAAGAAAGAGATGACAGGCTGAGAGAGACAGGAATGTAGTAAAAAGGTTTTCCTCACAATTTCCATAGCTTTCTTCAGTGTCCCTTCTCAAAAATGAAAGGGAGTTTCTCATGTTGTCTATTGCAAAACGACAGGTTCAGAACAGTTGATCTCTATCAGAGCAACCAAATTTTTGTCTTCTGCAAAAGAACTATGCTGCTACTCTGCTACTGCCCACCTTCAGCAGAAAAGTTATGAACTCCCTCAGGAAGTGTGGGATGAAGTACATTCCTCTTTCCTGAAGCTGAAATAATTCTATTGTTAATTTACTGCTGTCTAGGAAAAGCAAGAACTTGCATTTCCTTTCCTAGTCTTGCTGAATAACTTTTGAATGGAGTAAATTTCAGTATCTAAAAAAAAAGAAAGAAAAACATCCTTCAGTTTCCTCTTGCTACCAAGGCAAATGATTGCTGCTTGATTAAACTTTCAAAGGAGAAAAACAAAAAAGGAGAGGTATCAGAAGAGAGGCTGCCCAGAGGTGAGCAACTTCCCCTTCCCTAAATTGTTGCCCATATCTGGGCACTCCATTTCCATCACAAGTCACTCCATACTCAAGAGTACCACAGTGCCTCTTCAAACTAAGATACAACACAGGAGTGAGAATGAGAAGAGCCTTGTCAGTTTACTGTTAACACAAAGAAACCAAATGCTGTTAGAATCTTATCAACTCATTGACCCATACTCCAACTACCTCAACATTAGAAGGAATCCACAGGTACAGACAACAAATAATTCACTGCAATTGAGCTCATCCTGGGCCTCAAACACTCAGCTGAAATCCAAATGTTTTCACACCATTCACAAACACTGTCTATTGCAGCTGTCATTCCTTGGCTTGTAGATGTTCCAGGTTCCCCTGGATGCACTTTTCCCTTTCTCCTCTCCCCTGTGCAATTTCAACATGAGATGTCATTCAGCCGGGGGGAGGAGGAGGAGGAGGAGGAAAAGGAAGGAAAGGGTGGTGAGCTGATGTTCCTATGCTAGCTTACCTCTTGCTCTGTCCCCATGGTTTTGGGCTCCCCTCCTAGTAAACAAACAGTGCCTGTCTCTTGCATCTATCACATCATTTCCAAACAGCAGCACGAGCTCCAGTTTGGTATCTCTGCTATTTTATTTCTACCTCTCCAATCATGAGCAGCATCCCTGGAGCTGACATCTAGGCTACATCCTGCCATAGTCTGCAAGGGTCAGGTCAGTTCTAGACTCCAGTGCTGCTGGGAGATCTAAAAGAACACCTAAGAGCAAACACAGCTCAGGGGAGCTACATTAATCCCCCTTCCCTGCGCTGACCATTGGGAACTGTTCCCTCCTCCCCTTTCTGGATAAAAAGATGAGATTATCATTAGGATCTGTGACAGTAAAAGCATTCCCAGGAAACCCCTCAGTGAGCACAACCACACCAGGAGTGCCTCAGCAACACAGCAGCTGGCAGAGCTGCACTCTGCACCCCTGTATGGAGCACTGTGTAAGAGCAGCCACCAGGGCAGGCGTGTGCCCTGCCCCGTGTGATGGCCCTGCAGCTGCACTGATGGGGCTTCCCTCACTTCAGGGTGTTAGGACAGACATCAAGGGGCAGAGAAGATTCCTAAATCATCAGGCTGTAAGGGCACACACAGGCTCTGCTGCTGCTCTCATGGGCAATTTCCAGCGGCACAGCCAGAGTGGGAGTTTCCTGCCTCAGCCAGGGACAGACAGCAGCACAGACAGCTCTCCCTTCACCTGCAGCTACCCTGAACTGCTCTGAGATTAGGACAGCCCCTGTGTTTGCAAAGCAGAAAATGAACAAAATCCTAATCCATTCATGGATTACTCAAGTGGCTGAGAAGTAATTTTTAAATCCTGCAAGGAAAGAGGAACACGTCCAAGCTCTGCCTCAGCTTTCTCCAAGAAGTGTCACCAGCTCTGCATCACCATGTGAACAACAGGAATTCAAGTTCACTCATGGCAAAGTAACAGTGCCAGAGCCTTTATCAAGAGACCTGCACCTGCAAAAGAACTGAGATTTCTCATGTGAGGCATGTTCACAGGATAGCTGAAACCCAGAGAGGCAAGAAAGCTTAGAATAAAATGTCATCCTGACCTCAACCAGCTGCATTTGGGTTTAGACCAGGAATATGCAGTTACATATTATTTACAGATCCTTTCTTAATACACAGCACAGTCAGAAACAGGACTTGTACTCAAATTTATTGAATATTGATACATGTAATTCAGCAGCAACATAACTATCAGCTATTTCTTCTGCACAAATACTTAGAATTAACTGGTAAAAGAAAAATATTAATGGTTGTCCTGTAACACTGAAGAGGAGCTCCCCATCATTAATACAATAATTACAGGATTACAAACACCACAAATTAGCTGTAAGGTGTGCCTTCCATGTAATTTAAGACATGAATGAATACAAGTCCAGCACACCTGGTTAAGCCATCTACTTAGACACGAGTATTTCAGCAAGCTGCAAGCTAAATACAAACACATCTCTTTTCTTAACTGTAGTGTGATTTTTGCAGATGAAAGTGCCATGGATTTCTGGCAGGTTTAAAGAGGCACAGCCAACTTCAATCTAACTCGAAATCTAGTTTTGTACCAGTAAGCTTTCACAGACTCTCAGGCCAGCAGAAGTATTCCCATGATTGAAGAGCTTAATTCCCATGCAGGGAGTTATTTCTACTGAACATTTCCCTGCAGTGCAACCAACCCAAACACAAGTACTGAAAATGGGACAGTGAGAAATAAGCAGAATATGTACATTATAAGAAATATAGAAAAATATAGTAGAGTAACTTTTGGTAAGAGTGGTATATTTCAAGCACGTGCATAATTACTCAAAGAAAACCTTGTTTATTTCATGTTTTTCAAAGGTCAGTTACCTTGTATATTTCAAAGTTTCTAGCTTTTTAGAAACTTTGAAATATACAAGGTAACTGAGCTTTGAAAAATGCCTCGTGGATAGCCAGTTTCAGTATATCCAGCTTGTTCACTGAGAGCCCATTTATTTGCTCAGCTTCCCCTAAGTCCATTACACCAGCACAGACAAAGTTCATTTAAAGTGCAGAATAACCAAGAACGCCAATTTGAGCCTAACACTCAAGGACTTCCCATAGATTCTTCATTTTTTTTCAACTTTCTAAGCAGCATGACAGGACCAACAAGGGAAGCAGCATTTTTTTGCCGTGTCAGACTTAACAGTAACTTTTATCGAGACGGAGGAATCATTTCCAGGTGCTCCGGAGCACTAACCTTAAAGGGATGAGGTAAGAGAAGTCTTCTTCAGTTTACGGAATTAAGTCACTGCAGTGAATGGATAACCAGGTTTTTATTATCATCCAAGAAGTAAACCTACGTTTAGAAGCAGCGACCCTTGTTAAGTACTAAACACCTTAAACACACCTTAGGACAACGGCCCGCAGAGATTAAGAATGAGCCATAACACAACAAATGGAGGAACAGAGGCACAAGTATTACAATCGCTCGCACTGCCTTTATCTCGAATGACAATAAAAGGGCCAAAGGCAGGACAAGCAGCAGCCTGTGCGAGCTGCGGGCGGTTTATGCCGTGCCTCACGTAGGGGTGCCGTAAGCTCCGTGTGACGGAAGCACCGGCAGCGCTCCGTGACCCTGAGGCGGCCGCGGGCGCTGCGAGGCACCCGCGCGGCGCTCGGGGCGATGAGGCCGAGCCGCAGCAGCCGCGCGGTGCCCTCGGGGCTCAACCACCCGCTCTGGCCAGGGTCCGCCCCGTTCCTGCCCGGCGCCGAGCCGTGTAACCGGGGCACGGAGCCGGCACGGACCGCGCTCCGGTGCCCGCCGCCCTGTGCCCTGCGCCCGCCTCAGCCGCAGCCGCCGCTCCCCACACGGCGCGCAGACCCCGCTCCGCGCGCCGCCACCGCACGACGAGGACCCTTCGCCGCTGCCGCCCCCGCCCCACCTGCCGACCCGCAGCCCTCTCGCCCCGCCGCAGGCACTTGCCTTCGCTTCATGCCGCTGCTCGGGGGCGGCGGAGCGGGGTTGCGGTTGGAGCTGAGGCTGTGAGCGGAGCGGGACCGGCCCGTCCCTGCCCGCCGCGGGAGGGGCGGGTGCAGCCGCGGCGGCGCGCGCGCGCACACCTTGGCAGCTCGCGCTGCCGCTGCCCCGCCCACCGCCCACCGCGCGGGCAGAGCCCCCTTCCCGCCCGGCCCTTCGGGCGGCACACCGGGGACAGGGGAGGCGCGGCGAGAAACGGTGGCTCTGAAGCCGCTGGGCACGAGGCGCAGAGGGGGGACAAGGGGAGGAGAGCGAGCACAAAAGGAAAGCAACAGGTTTGGCGGAGAACGGGCGCCATGCCCTGAGCTGTTCTCCCCCGACAGCCCTTAAACTCTCTCGCTGCTCCCCCGCTCCGTGTGGCAGTGGTACGCTCCCACCGCTCGAATTGCAACCGGCCGGGTGGGGATTGGCTGAGATCAAAAAAAGGGGCGGGGCCAGACAGCGACCCTTTAAAGGGCCCCCGGGCGGAGGGGTGCGCGCCTCGGGAGCGCGCCCCGGGACGCAGGGAACGCCAATGGAGCCGAGCGATGGCGGCGGAGGAACCGGCGGGGGGAAGGCGGCAAATAAATAATTTCTAAAGGTGGCCTCAGAGACACTTGTAAAGCCATCTTGAGAAAAGCCCGGAGATGTTTTTGGCTCGGGGTGGCCGTAGCAGCTCGTTCCGTTGGGACCGTGATGCGCTCGGGGACAGCTCCGTGCCCCTGCGCTCGGGAAGTGCAGTAATTACATATACTCTGAACAGAGAGAGACATGGTTCTCCCAGGAAAATCCTGGGAAGCTGTAGGAAACTTAGAAGAAAGAATTTATGGACCGTGATGCGCTCGGGGACAGCTCCGTGCCCCTGCGCTCGGGAAGTGCAGTAATTACATATACTCTGAACAGAGAGAGACATGGTTCTCCAAGGCAAATCCTGGGAAGCTGTATGGAAGCTGTAGGAAACTTAGAAGAATTTAAACAATTATTATCTCTCTTTTTGTAACTATTATTTATAGATACAGTTCTCTAGAGTGTACTATTCATAGCTCATAATAGTGTGAGAGAAAATTCCTAAAGGCCAATCAGGTCTGAAGTCCACCATTGTTTCTATAAGAACTGTAGATTTCTGATAATAAAGTGTCTTTTCATGCCTTCTGATGATGGAGTCTCTGTATCACCTTTATCTGACCCTGATACCCCTTCAGTGACAGGAGGGATGAGCAGCGTTGCAGCAGGTGGATGCTGCTGCCATCATCCTTGTCTCCTGCTAATCAACGCGGCTTGGGAGCCCCAAATATTGGCTAATCCCTCAGGTCACACCGAGGTGACAGTGTAGGGACTGGCTGGACTAGGGAATGAGCCAGCCCTGATCTTTGACAGCACTGAAAGGAACCCAGAAGCGTCCTACGAAAGCCACAGCCTTCCAACCCTACCTTAAGAGAAGTCTCCATAGCATATTAGAGATTCTGGTATAAAAGGTAGTCAGGTATTGCAATAACACACGATAAAGCACCAAGCAGATATCATTCATAAGAGATGCATAAAATGAATTAATGATATGGCTGAGCAAATTCTTACTACAGTGGGGTATGACAAATATCAGCCAGAAGTGCACAATTCCCAATTCACTATCTATATCCCTGTCTGAGAACAGATGGAGGAAAGCCTTTAGCTGATCTAAACTTGGCTCAACCCACCCTGTTTACTGATGGAGTTTCTATGAGCAGAGAAATGAGAGCTACTGGTTGCAATCACGGGAGAGCCTCAGCCTGCTGATTCACCT
>WBNQ01063107.1:0-38170 GCA_013401375.1 Spizella passerina | reverse complement strand
CCTCCGGTGAGGATGTGAAGAGCACCCTGAGCATGTTGCCCATGATGCTCCCGGGCATGGCGACCGTACCCCAGATGTTCGGTGTGGGAGGGCTCCTCAACTCCCCAATGACCACAACCTGCACCGCCACTGCTCCGACTTCGTTAACAAGCACAACGAAAGGCGGCACGGCCAGCGCCGAGAAAGCCAATGAGGAGAAACAGGGCAGCCAGGATGGGAAAAAGGAACCTCTCGCTGAAGATAAGCCTGGCCCTAGTTCATTTTCTAATCAGACAGAATCCGCAATAACTACCAGTAGTCCTGTAGCTTTTAACCCATTTCTTATCCCAGGGATGTCTCCTGGACTGATCTATCCCTCCATGTTCCTTTCCCCTGGCATCGGCATGGCGCTGCCTGGCATCCAGCAAACCAGGCACTCGGAGGCGGCCAACCTGGAGAGCCAGAAGCGGAAGAGGAAGAAAGCGAAAGGGGAATTGGCAAATCCAGAGCCAGAAACTGTCTCACTGCCGGAAAAAGAAGCTGCAAACAGTCAAAACTGTGTGCAGCAGAGCCCGCCAGCGGCGGCAGAGAAGGAGCAGGATGGACCAACAGAGGAGGAGCGCCAAGCAGCTCACGATACCGATTAGACCTTTTGTTTCATTGAAAGAAAAACACAAAAAGATTGTGGCTTGTGAGTTTCTTATCCCATAAACTCTTTGTTACTTCCCCTCCCACCCTGCTCCACCTTCATAAACCTGTGTTTCCATGAGTAATACTATCTACCTAATTCCCTGTCAGAAAAAACTGGTGACATACTACATGTTAATAGTTGCAGGGTCTTGCCACTTTATTAGATAAACAGTGTTGTCTAGCTAGTATGGGAGGCACCGAATTCTCATTCTGTTTTTCCAGTCAATCATCCCAGCTGACAATAGCAAATCCAGTACTTGGTCACCCCCCGCAAATTGCTCACTCCTTTGAGAAGAAAAAGCAGCAAAAAAACAAAAGCAAAGGAAAAGTGTTTATCTCTTGGTCTAACACACAGACAAGGGTATTTCTGTCTACAGTGACACTGAACGAAAAAGCCTATATTTGGGCTAAAAGCACAGCTATAGTAAGTGCTAATGTGTATTTTTGATTTAAAGTATTTCCCTATTTTATCATGGTTACTAGAATAGTAGTATAGACAGAAGTATATAACTAATAATTGAAAATGCATATATTCATTTCTTTGAAAGGAAAAGCATAAACTGGTAGTGATATAATTTCTTGATCACCCCACCTCAAAGGTTTGGAGACAAACTGCAGAGAGTGAAAAAATGATGTAGACATTCTTTTGTGTTTTTTAAAACCAACGTTTGGTTTTATGTTATGTGGAATTTAGTTGCCCTTTCCTTGGTAGTTACAAGAACTTTCCAGCTTGAGCTGGAAAGGTTTTGCACATTTGCATGACTTTTCTGGGGTTACTGTATCTGTAGCAGCCAGTTCCTTCATCATTCTGCTTGTCTTCAGTTCTCCTCTCTGGCGTTAGTTCTCAGCTATGGCATTACAGGTGCTCTAAAGGTATTTTTTTCCAGCCATGAACAGACCACACCAATTTTAATGCTCTTATGTGAACACTTAGGCTTTCTGAGTTTTTATATTTCCCACTCCTTACCCCAGAAGCGGTGTTCTTTCAGCAAACATGGAGAAGGCTGTAGGGCAGCTTCCCTCCTTGGGGAGTCCTCTGAGAAGGACCCTTGAGACTTTCAGAGCCTGAGTTTCTTACTTCTAGTGGTGGACTGTGAAGAGATGACTTTGGCTTCTTCCCATTCCGTTTGCTGTTGAACAGTATTTCCAGTCCTCCAAATGATTTCAGCATCTGCATTTCAAATGGACAGGTTTTAATGCTGCAAGCCCGCTGCTCCAGCTTTGGGTACTGAGACTCCTCCACAGGCAACTCTTCTGATTTCTCCTTCCCCTCACTCCTTTAATTCTTCTTTCTCTTGGGGTTCTTACTTGCAGCTCATGGTCTGAGAATTGAATAAAGCCACAGTGGTGCAGCAGTGAGTGAAGGGCAGGCGGGGAGGGAGTTGGAGTGTGCTACTCATCAGTTTCACACTTGGTTGTCACAATTTACTGTATTTTTTACTTTTTTTTTCTGTTGCAGTTTTGCTAATTTATCGGATGGTCCAAATGTTTTGACATAACTATTTCAGTTTGCATTATTTATTTATGATGCTTTTTGTCATTGTCTTTTATACATTTGGGATTATAAATTATGTACATGTTAAAATTAGCATCTCAAAGAAGTCTGTTACCCGTGGTCAAAAAAAACAGCTGTTTTATATTTTCACAGAATTTAATCTCAGTTTACTGGATTGGATGATTTTTAAAGGATTTAGCTAATCATAATGCAATCCTCCTCCCCCCCAATAATTGTGTTCTATTTAATAACATTCTTGTAGCATAGATACTGTATCACTATCGACAGATTTCTTAGAAATGCTGCTATCTCTATTTAACTAACATTTTGTTCAGTTTTGCCTCCAGTGGAAGCAGAAAGGGTTTTTTCAGCTGTTAAATCCAAAATCAATATAATTTATTTATGTAAAAAAAAGTCACAATTGATATATTTTTGAACCTTTTAAGTACTAACTTTGTTTTTATTCAGTGGAAGAACATGTACTTGCCCTAAATCCTTAAAATACAAATGCTATAAAACTTCATATATCTTCAAAGCCTTACTGTGAATGGATACAGAAATCTCTTCCGAGTCCATTTCTTGTTATGGGATGATTTTTCCAGGGTTACACGCATAAGGAACAGGGTCTAAAGTGAAATTTATTTAATTAGCCAGCATGCTCTATACCTTGTTCTTCCTTAGCAGACATGTATGCTACGTCTCTGGGTGTTTAGGCTTCTCTTTGCTACTTTGTGACCCTTTTGCAACCCGATATACTCTGTGGATTATTTAGACTGTAAGGCGTTAAGTGGCTGCTTCTTCTTTTCCATCATGTCCCTAACAAACGCCAAATTTTCACTGGTTTTCATGGCTATTCACACACATACATCCTTCACAAAATGTGCTAACAAAATAAACTGTCTGTGCTCTTGAACATGGATAAAAAGAAAAATATTTAAAAGTCAGATTTTTATTTTTTTAATTTAGTGACTAGATGATGCTTATCTTTCAGACTTGGGAGAGCCTTGCTACAGATGTATATAATTTTTTTCAGCAAATATATGTGAATGTTTAATTCACCTGACTCAGTGATAAACGTGACTTGCCTTTTTCTCAGCATGATCCCATGAGAAGCTGTTGAAAACAGCAGCCTGGTTGCTGCTCTAGGCTGCTCCTGGTGCCCTGTGTGTTACTGTGCTGCTCGCTGTCAGGGCCCGAGCCTGCAGCTCCCACAGCACCCTGGCTGAACTCGCCAGCCTGAGGGAACTCCTGTTCCACGTGGTTTGCAAGATGCCAGGAGCAGCCCGAGCTCCAGGGACAGTTTAAAGCACAGGATGCACAAGGGCTCTCTGCTGACCTGCTCTTTCCACAAGGGTGGGTGGAAGCCCAGAGACCGCCACAGCCATCACACACACCCCACCCTCCAGGCAGTTACACCCCTTGGCATGTGAACAGCCCCTCCCAGCAGGTGGGGCACTGGGGCTGCTGGGCTCCTCTCCCTGCACTTTCTGCACCTCCAAGTTTTGTGAAATGCTTGTCCTAAATCTCTGTGTAAGGATCTCAGGCTTTAGCAAAGCAGGCATTCGTCAGTGTTTCATCAGAATGATGTGCAGGACCAGCTCCATTCTTCCAAGATCCAGGAAAAAGGACACAGAGTAAAACCAGTGCTTTTACTGCTCCACCTGCCCTGTGTAAGCACCTTGTCCTGGTATTTTGTTGCTCCTTTGGGGAAGAAAAAGAGAAAAGTGTCCTGCAGAAAAGACTGGCAAAATGGTAGCGTGAACTGTGAATTTCCAGAGTCTCTCTTTAAAATCTGGCTCCACACACTGCATCATCCTTGCACCTGGGCATCCATGATGCAGGATATTTGCTGGCAGAAGTTGCAGCAGGAGGGCCATGGAGGAGCTTTGGGCTGTCACATCCGTGGTGGCTGCAGTGTCTGTGTCTCGTCAGCCAAGGTGCTGCCTGCTGGTGGCAGTGAGTGGGTGTGGGGGAGGATGGGCACTGTGGGCACAGCCTGCTCCCTGTTGTGCTTCCTGGAAAGGGAGTAAAACAGGCACAGCTGCACATCCCTGCTGTCCGTGCCTGGTTTTTATCTGACAGACACAGAGAAGTCTCATCACACTTTTAGATAGGATCTCTAATTCCCTTTATGATCACAAAAAGGGGGGAAGAATTTTCCTCAGGACTGAGCCATGGTTGGGGGAGCTTTACTTACCCCAGGTGCAGATGTTCCCAAATCTGGGCTCTTGACAGTTGCAAGAAAGGATTTGTGTTGTAAACCTTGGCCAGCAGTGAGCAGAAGGCAGTTTCTCTAATGACATCTGTTTTTTATTGAAACTTAAGCTTTTCAGTGCAGTTTTTCTCCTCACCTCTTCAGGAGCCACTTCAGCCCCAGGGCTCTGGAGCATGGGCTGAGTCACGAGATCAAATGTGAAGACTCTCCTCACATTTTACATCCTCAAAGCAGTTTCTGGGCACTACACTTCAGGTAAAGTCCCTACATGCTTCACGCCCATGGGCAGTGCCCAGCTGCCCGTGGCACCCGTGCTCGACCATGAGCACCAGGCAGGCAGGCAGCGCTGCCAGGAAAGTGCTGCCAGTGCTGCAGAGCAGCCGCTCTGGAAAAGTGGAGGGAAGAGAAACCCAGCTTCTCTCTCAGTCCCGTTCCCATCAATCTGCACAGTGTGCCCTGTACATTTGGACAGCAGGCCTAGGAACATCATCCTCACCCTCCCATGTTGCTTTTTGGGATGCTGGTTGTTTCATGGTGCTCACAGGCTGAAGACTATAGGTGCAGTGCCATAGGTGACACTAATTCCTGAAGAATCAAGGTTTCACCTCAAGAGCTATAAAACAATGCAAGATCTTCAGCCCAGCAGATCAGTCCCACTCCCCGTGTGGCCTTGTTCTTCCTCTCGTGGGATTTTAATTCATGAACAACTCCAGACAGCACCACTACCTGGCTCCATTTGCCAGTGGTGTGGATGGGATGTGACGTTACTGGTTTAACTTGGAACTCCCTCCCAGCCTGCCTGAACACATCAGTTCAGGCAAGCCCAGCATGAGCCTTCAGAGGGTTTCAAGAAATAGCAGTGTCCTGGACCTGCTGCAGGAGCAGCTGAGGGGAGTGAGAGCCATGGCAGATGCTCCAGCCTCTCTCTCTGGGCTCCTGCCAAGCCTTGGTTGTCAAGTTTCTCAGCTGGTCGTGCTTTAGCACAGGGAGACATTGTACAGGAATTGCCTGTACTCTTTGGAAAAATGAAATTTTAAAGGAAAACCTGCCAGTGACTTTTTTCCCCTCCAGAAAAGGACAGAGATTTGTGATAGAAGAAGAGATGCATGAAGAACAAAGCTTGGCTCACCTTGAGGAAGACACATCTCTCCAAAAGGAATAAATAAGCCTGTGGGACCCAAAGCCTCAATATGAAATCCTAAATGAAATACATTTCCTGCCTGCTTATGACAGGCAGTTTTCATGCTCTTATGGCCACATAGATTTAGATGTTGGATTAAGGCTGGTTTTTATGGAGAGTAATATTTTGGAAAGCACGGAGCTGATCTGATTCTCGGTGAGGGACTGGCCCTACCAGCCTGCGGATCCCACAAACTGATCCCTGCCCTTTGCAGAAGGGCATTTTCAAGAAAACCAACCCCAGGATCTGAGAGTGGGTTCGGACGCAGGTCGGGGCAGGGCAGGGGCTGCCGAGTGAGCGGGTGCGGCGGGGCCGGGTCCGGAACGCGCCTCTGGGCATCCTCCAGGTACCGGGGAGGGGGATCCGCCGCACCGGGCGCTCCGCGCCTTCTCCGTCCCACGCTGTCCCGGCAGGAGGGAGGCGGTTCCGGTGTCCTCCGGTGCCAGGCGGGTACAGAGCCCGTTCCCTATCCCCGAACCAGCGCTGCGGACGCTGCGTCACTCGAGCCCCTTCCGGAGGCGCGGGAGCCGCTCCCCTGCCCACGGGGGCGGGCGGGGTCCCCACAGCCCCGGCTCGCGACGGACGCGAGTGCTCCCAGGGGGGCTCCGGTGAAACCGGCACCTGGAAACGCTCTGAGCGCCCGCCGCGACCGGGACCGGGACGAGGCGGGGCCGCGCCACGAGGGACAGGGAGCGCGGCCCGGGAGCGGAGCGGCTCCCCGAGGCCGCCGGGAAGGTGCAGCCACGCGTGTCCCGGGGCGCTGGGGACCGTGGAAAAGCCGCTCCTGCCGCGGCCCCGGCGCCGTGAGCGGGAATGGGCCGCGAGCACCCGCCTGCACCGAGCGCCCGCTTGCAGACGGGAGACGATGGCTGACCCCAGGCGGCACCGGGTGACCCCGGGCGGCACGGGCTGACCCCGGGCGGCACGGGCTGACCCCGGGCGGCACCAGCTGACCCCGGGCAGTACCGGGTGATCCCGGGCGGCACCGCCTGATGCCGGGCGGCACCGCCTGACCCGGCCGCCCGCCACCGCCGCCCCCAGCGCTTGTTCCCGTCCCCGCCCCCTGCCCCGCGGCGGAAGCGGCCCCGCCCTTCCGGCGGTTTTGGCGCGCGCTCCGCCGCCATGTCCCGCCCGGGGGCCGCCGATCCCGGTGCCGCCGTGGAGCGGCTCTGCCGGGAGCTCAACCTGGACGCGGCGAGCGCGGCCGAGGCGCTGCGCGACTTCACGGCGCTGCGGGGCACCTACAGCCTGGAGGTGAGCAGGGCCGGGTGGGGCCGGCCGGGCGGGCACGGGCGCCGTCCCTCCCTGGCCGGGGCCGCGGGACGCGGCGCTGCCCCGGTGACGGCGGCGCCCGTGCCCGCAGGGCGAAGCGCTGCACTGGTTGGCCTGCGCGCTGTACGTCGCCTGCCGCCGGAGCCGCGTGCCCACCGTGGGGAGCAGCCCGATGGAGGGGAACGGCGTCTCCCTGACCCGCATCCTGCGCTCCGCACGCCTCAGGTGAGCGCCCTGCCCGCGGGCCGGGCTCTGCCGGTGCCGAGCGCCGGGAGTGCCCTGCCCCTGCCCTGCCCTGCCCCTGCTCTGCTCTGCTCTGCCCCTGCCCTGCCCTGCCCTGCCCCTGCTCTGCTCTGCCCCTGCCCTGCCCTGCCCCTGCTCTGCCCTGCCCTGCCCTGCTCTGCTCTGCCAGAACCGCTAGCCCAGGTGCCGCTCCTTCGCCCCCAGCACTGCCAGCCGCGGCGGGCTTAAAGCAGTAAATCCGCTGTTATTACAGATGGAAATTAGATGCAAGCATTAATTTCCAACTTCAAGCCTTTAGGAAAGCACCTGTGTCGGACCAGCAGCTGTTCTGCACACGCCAGTTGTTTCTCTCAGTAGTTAATTTTACCACAAACATCTCGGCGTGTGCCATCTCGGTACAAGGTGTGTCTGGCTCAGGATTCAGGCCAAATTCCGACGGAGTGCTGGTTTTTCTGGGAACACAGCACTGTTGGTCACAGAACTCACCTCCTGCACGGCCCTTGGCGGCAGCTGCCCTGGGGATACGGAGCCGGAATGTTGCTCTTGCTGGTTTCATTTAAAGACCCCACTTCACACTGAGCTGCTGGAGGGGTTGTGAGTTATTTACATCCTCAGCTGACAGGTTTTTGTGCAGGTAACTTTGACAGGCATCTACTCTTGGCTTGTGTTGTTGCCTGTCCTGCCTCGGCCTCAACACACACAGAGCTGCACCTGCACTTTGCTGCCCACCCCTGCCCTGCTCTGTACAGCCATGCTGGCAGCCTCCACACCAATTTAATGTTCCCCTGCCTTAAAGAGGGTCAAGGAGAAATCCCAGAGTGATAAAAGGCAAAAAGCTGATAACATATGGTTTTGGGAGTCTTATCAAAATAACTTGTAAACACACATAATAATTATGGCAGTCTTCAAAGGAGTGAGTATGTTGCATTTTGGCTTTTAAAAATTTTAGAATGGAAGTTAGTTAAAGCTCAAAACAGACTTTTCTTTTTTCTTTTAAGTTTAATTCAGTTTTTTAGCAAAATGAAGAAGTGGATGGACATGTCAAACCTGCCCCAGGAATTCCGAGAGCGAGTTGAGAGGCTGGAGAGAAATTTTGAAGTGTCAACTGTGATTTTCAAAAAGTTTGAACCAATATTTTTTGATATATTTCAAAACCCTTTTGAAGAAAGTTCCAAACCGCATCGAAGCAGGAAGCAGAGGTATTTTTTAGGTTTGATGTGACTTTTCCCTGGAAAGAGTTAGACTCAATATAAGTTTATCAAAATGAATTTCCAGAGTGATGGTGTCTCTGTGAGTGTGAAATGCAGCCAGTGCAGAGCCACCCCCAGTGCAGGCCAGCTGGGCTCCCCATGCAGCTGCTGTTGCACAGGAGCTGTCCCACAGAGAGGCTGTCAGGGCGTGCTGGGGACAGGTACCATGAGGTGGGTCAGCTCCAGGGTACAGTGAGATCCGCGCTTGAAACGTTTGGCAGAAGTAGCTGAAAAGCACAGGAGTGCTTTGCCTTGGCTCAGTGCTGGCTGGGGCTGGTGTCACACACAGCATGATCCCTCTGCTCAGGGCTGTCACATCCCTGTGGCCTCCACGCTGCCGTGCTTGCCAGATGAGTGGGAGCACCAAATGGGAGGAAGGTCCAGCTGATGTGCTCATTTTTATGACAAATTTGGGAACCTGTGGTGTCATCTTCAGCACACACGTGGAATGTCTGCCTAATTAATTGAAAGGAGCTCATCCATACTCCCTGCAAGGATATGTGGCTGTGACAGCTTTGTAATGATTGTAACCTTGGGGATGAGGGAGCCAAGCTGTGGGTCTGCAAGGTGTTTTTGTCAGTTTATGTGGGTTCTCTGGATGTGAGGGGGGATAATTGTTGTGGTGCAATGCTCCAGTGTAGCTCCACAGGCAGAGTGCAGGGGGAGGTGCTTTGTTGGTGTTCCTTTTGCAGAGCAGTTTTGGTTGGTGCCACTGCGGCTTTGGCTGCTCTGTGGGTTGAGTCATGTCTTCCTTGGTCTTCCAGCTCCATGGGCTTGGATAGTTCTGCTCCAAACAGGAGTCAGCAGCTGAGCTGTAGTACAAGCTATAATTGCCTGTTCTGAAGGGATGGCTGATGCTTTAGTAAAATATTTTGGAAAAACCATCACTGGAATATACATAGCCTTTGTCAGCTCCCCACGTGTGGCTGTAGGAGGGTTCTGTGGGAGGTGTGACACCAACAGGATAGTGTGGCAGGGTCAGAGGCCAGAGGCAGCCTTTGGCTTGGGAACAAGGTTGGGAAGTTGTGGATGTGTGCAGGACGCTCTGGAGCTAGGTCAGGTACTGTCTGTCAGGCAGTGAGAGCTGAACTCAGGACATGTAGCTTATACTGTGCCTTAATGTGAAATTAAGACAGCAGCTACAGCTGCTGTTTTGAGCAGGGAAATGGAATGAAATTTGAACTGTAGGACAAGTTCTGGCTTCCTGGAACTGAAGAGTAACATCTCCCCCTATTTTTCTTGTTGACAGGCGGGTGCCATGCAACGTCAAAGATCTCTTCAACTTCTGCTGGACTCTCTTTGTGTACACTAAGGGTAGGCTGCTTGCTTTGCCTGCATGGTTTGTATACATTCCCAGCTGTGAACTTCTGTTGTGTTGCTTGACGTGATGTGCTGTCTCTTAAAGGTAATTTCCGTATGATTGGAGATGATTTAGTAAATTCCTATCATTTACTTCTGTGCTGCTTGGACCTGATTTTTGCCAATGCCCTTCTGTGTCCAAACAGAAGAGATTTGCTAAATCCATCATTTAAAGGTATGGTGGGGATAGATTATTTACAATCAACTGTGCTTTGTTCTCTTGGCTCATTTGAAGTGAAGTTGAAGGTTGGTTGTCTTCCCCCTCCTCCTGGCTCCCAGGCTTACCAGTGGAATCCCACCCTCTGGAGATGAAGGGCTCTGAGGATCCTCCCTGCATCATTGGCACGCTCTGCGAGCTGCACGACGGGCTCCTGGTGGAGGCCAAGGGCATCAAGGAGCACTACTTCAAACCTTACATTGCCAAGCTGTTTGATAGGAAGGTACATCTTGTGAGTTTTATCAGCGCTTGCTGGCGCTCCGTGGTGATCTGGAGATCATTAAAGTCCTAAAGGTTCCACAGGGGAGAGCAAAGGAACTTGTTAATGAGCAGAGGAACTCAGACTGGCTCAGGTTTTCTTTGTATTTTAGCAGGAGCAGAATTCCCTCACACTTTTAATGCTGTGTGCTGGAAGGTCTCCTCTGTTTCAGCTTTTTATGTCAGTAAAGAATCTTTCCTTTCTTGGCAGTGTGAAACTGAATCCTGAAGGATGGTGTTTTCTTCAGGCAAAGGAAAAGTGGTCTCCTTGTGAAATAACTGTATGGAATGACTGTCAATGGGGTGTGTGTCCTGCTGCTTTTCTTGAAGCTGAGCAAAATGCTTTGAAAGGAGAGGTCAACGTTGCAGATGTACAAAATGTCCTGTCTAGTTCTGATCCTGGAAGTGTTTTCCAAGCTCTGTGGAAGCTTCTTTGTAGTTGCTCATCGAGCCAGTCCCTAAGCCAGCAGTGAGCAGATGTGGCATTGCAGGGCTGGCTCTGAGCAGTGAATTTGTCTGGAGCTTGGATCCAGTTGGGCTTTGTGCTCTGTCTTGGTAGTGGCACTGTAGCCCTTCGGTCCAGGCCCAAAAAAAAGAGTCCAGTTACGCACCTAAATCTCATTTTCTTTGACTAAAACCATCATGCTCGCACACTTGAAATGGTTTTGATTTTATTATCTAAGATACTTCTGCTTTTTATTCTTAGATCTTAAAAGGAGATTGTTTGTTGGATCTTTGCAACTTTACAGAAAATAGGTAAGTTACAGCTTTTGTTCTCAGTCATAGGGCTTGGTTCATGTCTAAAGCACAGCCTTTGTGTACTGAATCTCAGTTTTACTGTTTCATTGTATTTCCATATCTAATGGGTTTTGAGTATTTGACCACCAAAGCTGCTCTCTGGCTGAAACACTTTCTGGATCAGAGGTGTGGCCAGTGTCAGGAGTTCAAGCTGCAGGGATTTTTTCTTGGTACCAGGTTTTTTGGTGCTTGTTCTGATTTTCTGGCAACCATAATCTTTGAATAATGTAATGCAAACTAAAACCTTGGCTCTGAAGGTTACAGATGTGTTTCTATACACATATTATTTCCAAGTAGGGAAATCTCTAAATTTATTTCTCTATCTCTAATTGAGTGTATAAATCTGTGGATATGGCAGATGGACTCAAAAGAAAAGGAAGCAACAATTGCAAAACCACAAAAAAGAGGTGAACAATTTCAATGGGAGCAAGGTGTCGTTGTTTCAGAAACTCTGAATTTGCTTCTGAAAGCTACTTTAAATGCAAACTATAAAAAATCCTTGTCATTTTTTTGCCTTTTGCAAAAATACCTATTAATTTGTTTCTGCCTTTTGTTTGTGAGCTTTTAACTTGTTGGTTTGCTTTGGGAATTTTGAGCAAAGACTCACTTGTTTTAACAATGTAGATAACACCTCAGTTTAGATATAAACTCGTTTCTTTGATCATTGAAAATTGAATTTCTCTTAGTATTTCTACTTTAAGATTAACAGTCTTCCTTCAGTAACACTGTCATATGGAATGATACAAAGGCCCCTGTTCTTTTGCAAGTAGTCTGACATCTCAGAGACTCTTGGAAGCATCTCTGGGTGTTTTTTTGGTCCAGCTTTCCAGAGACCTTTACATTTTCCTAAAAGACATGGGCAGCTGAACCTGTGATGCAGTGAGGTTTCCTGTGGGATCACAGGTTGCTTGTGTCATGAATACATTGTTATATTCCATTATTATTCATGCTGCAACTGCATTCCTGGCCCTACTGCAGGCAGGATTACTGGTGCAAACCATTTCTGATTTTCATCCAGAGGTTCCATTCTGCTTCCCAAGTATATGTTTAAAGCCTTGCAATCTTGGTGGGATTAAATATTCCTTTTTTCCAGCTGGGTTTGGTGGAATAAAGAAAATGAAGGATTTGTTTGGTATCACATGTCAGTGATGATTTTAGAAATAAAACCCAGTCAGGAAACTCCTCACTTTCCCCTCCTCTGCACCATTAAGAAAATTATGGGCTACAGAGTGGCAAACCCAGAAGTGCAGCATTGGGTGNTGACCACCAAAGCTGCTCTCTGGCTGAAACACTTTCTGGATCAGAGGTGTGGCCAGTGTCAGGAGTTCAAGCTGCAGGGATTTTTTCTTGGTACCAGGTTTTTTGGTGCTTGTTCTGATTTTCTGGCAACCATAATCTTTGAATAATGTAATGCAAACTAAAACCTTGGCTCTGAAGGTTACAGATGTGTTTCTATACACATATTATTTCCAAGTAGGGAAATCTCTAAATTTATTTCTCTATCTCTAATTGAGTGTATAAATCTGTGGATATGGCAGATGGACTCAAAAGAAAAGGAAGCAACAATTGCAAAACCACAAAAAAGAGGTGAACAATTTCAATGGGAGCAAGGTGTCGTTGTTTCAGAAACTCTGAATTTGCTTCTGAAAGCTACTTTAAATGCAAACTATAAAAAATCCTTGTCAATTTTTTNTTTTCTCACCCTTATGCACTCTTTGAATCATTGAGGTGACTTGAAATTTCTTCTTCCTGAGAGAGGAAGATGGTGAACACAGGCTTCAGTGCTGTCTTGCTATAAGGAGAAAAGGTGATACCTTTTTTCCTGTGGAATTTTTAAAATAACTATTCCTTAAACAGAATGANTTTGTTTCTGCCTTTTGTTTGTGAGCTTTTAACTTGTTGGTTTGCTTTGGGAATTTTGAGCAAAGACTCACTTGTTTTAACAATGTAGATAACACCTCAGTTTAGATATAAACTCGTTTCTTTGATCATTGAAAATTGAATTTCTCTTAGTATTTCTACTTTAAGATTAACAGTCTTCCTTCAGTAACACTGTCATATGGAATGATACAAAGGTCCCTGTTCTTTTGCAAGTAGTCTGACATCTCAGAGACTCTTGGAAGCATCTCTGGGTGTTTTTTTGGTCCAGCTTTCCAGAGACCTTTACATTTTCCTAAAAGACATGGGCAGCTGAACCTGTGATGCAGTGAGGTTTCCTGTGGGATCACAGGTTGCTTGTGTCATGAATACATTGTTATATTCCATTATTATTCATGCTGCAACTGCATTCCTGGCCCTACTGCAGGCAGGATTACTGGTGCAAACCATTTCTGATTTTCATCCAGAGGTTCCATTCTGCTTCCCAAGTATATGTTTAAAGCCTTGCAATCTTGGTGGGATTAAATATTCCTTTTTTCCAGCTGGGTTTGGTGGAATAAAGAAAATGAAGGATTTGTTTGGTATCACATGTCAGTGATGATTTTAGAAATAAAACCCAGTCAGGAAACTCCTCACTTTCCCCTCCTCTGCACCATTAAGAAAATTATGGGCTACAGAGTGGCAAACCCAGAAGTGCAGCATTGGGTGCACAGATTTAACCTCTGAGCAGCTGAGCACTTCCAGATTGGTTTATTCACAACTGGCATGAAAGCAAAGTTGGTTTTTCCCTCTTCTTACTGATAGCCAAATTCTGGTGGAAGGGTGATTCCTGCAGTGATCCTGGAGAGGTTTGGGGTCCAAGGACAGGCAGGGATGACTGGGGCAGGCTGCTCAGGGAGGTGGGAGCAGCACTGCTGCCCAGAGCCCCAAACTCTGACTCTGTGTTGGTTTGGGGCAGCACCTGAGCTCCTGGGGCACCTTCTTGGTTTCTTCAGCAGCTAAACCTTTGCTCTCAAACCTGGGCTTCTCTTTCAGCAAAGCACTGAATAAAGAGTATGAGGAGTATGTTCTGACTGTGGGTGACTTTGATGAGAGAGTTTTCCTGGGAGCTGATGCTGAAGAAGAAATTGGTACTCGAAAGTTCCCTGCAGATGTGCCAGGAGAGAAAACGGCAGCAAGAGCTCACATGGAGTGTCACCTGCAGCAGCATTTTGAAAAGGTGATTCATTTAACATGGCAAGCTCACTTGAAGATCTCCTTCAAGTTTTCTCACCCTTATGCACTCTTTGAATCATTGAGGTGACTTGAAATTTCTTCTTCCTGAGAGAGGAAGATGGTGAACACAGGCTTCAGTGCTGTCTTGCTATAAGGAGAAAAGGTGATACCTTTTTTCCTGTGGAATTTTTAAAATAACTATTCCTTAAACAGAATGAGTGCACTTTCATGTGTATAGTTTGGTTTTGTCCAAGAAAAATCAGTAAGTAATTAATACTCAAATACGTATTTGAGTCTTAGTTTTGATCAAAGTTCATTTATACTCCATAATCATACCACAAAACCTGGACACTGGATTAGTTTTCCCACTGTTTCATTTCTTAGGAAAGGAAAAGTCAACTTACCTACTTTTCTATGGAGGATGGGATTCACACATAAGCCTTAACAAAGTCTCTCTTCATTACAAAAAGTAGCCTATAAACAGAGTTAATGTTTCACTGTGTTTAAAAATGTATCTAATGAAGCTCACATGCAGGAAAACAGTTGCTTGATGACTTTTTAATCTTGGATAAGGGGGAAAAATAGTATTGGCTGTGTGAAAGAGCCATATACTGTTTGATTTACATGTCAATTAAAAAAATAAGAATTCTTATTCTGTGATACTGGTGCAAGTGTAAATGAATCAGAGGTCTTGGCTTTTTCTCCCAAATATAAGTGTATTCTATAGCCAAGCACATTAAAGATGGGATTTTGGAAGGGTTTTTTTTAATTCTAAGCTTCAGTTTCTGTAGTACAATAATATTACTGTTTATGCATAACAGCTGCAGGCTTCACCTTTTCTCACTATTTGCCTTGTGTCTTCAGAATGTTGTCAGTTCAGATAATTAAATTCAAAAACTTTATTGTGTCACTTCCAGACAGCAGGATCCAAATAGATGAGTACACTCCACAGAGCTCCATCTGCTCAGTGCCACTTCATCCTTGGGATGGAGGATGTGGGGAGGCCAATTTCCCAGGGAATCTTCTCCTGGGAACCTCCTGGGCAGCTCTGCCACCCACTCCTTGTGTCACCCAGCTAATGCAGTTGGCAGCTGAGAATGGAAGCTTGTGCTTCCTCTTCCTTGCCCTGTATTTTCCTCTTCCTTGCCCTGTATTTTCAATGTTCAAATAAGCCTAAAAAGTTACAGGTTTAAAGATTTTAGGTCTTGTTTTACTGTGTTTTAGTTGCAAAATCCCTTTGAGTCAATTTTTGTCTGCTCAAAGATTTGTTATATTTTCTATTTATGGAGATTATATTATAGATATATTTTCTATTTGTGGAGATTTTTAGTCATTTCTGAGCTCTCAGGTGAAGCCTTCACTACTATGGTTCTACTAGTGGTGTAATTTTGATCTTTGAAGGAATTTTGCAGGAGATGCTCATTTGGAAGGTAATTGAAACTGTGTTGTTGGCTGATTTCTGTTTATTATTTTTCTCTATCTGACAGAAAAGGTCATTTGCACCTTCAACCCCACTGACTGGCAGGAGATACCTGCGAGAAAAGGAAACTGCCTTCACTCCTGTGGCTTCAGCCACACAGAGTGTGAGCCGTTTGCAGAGCATGGTGGCTGGGCTGAAAAATGCACCAAGTGAACAACTTACAGCTATTTTTGAGTGAGTATGTCCACTTCAGCTGCTTTCATTGACACAGAAACTCATCTTTTGGCTTTTTTTTTCCCTTTGGGGCAGAATATTTTGGTCTGTGTTTCTGTATTATTTCTTGTTGAAGGATTTTCTGCTTTCTCGATGATCTCACCTGGAGAAGGATGGCTGGACACACACACCCCCCATCTGACTTGTCACCACCATTGTGTTAATGGAGCTTCAGCTTTTGCTGATCTTGATTTATCTGTCTGCTTGAGAGCCAAATGCTTTTTTTATTTGTTTACATTTTAAACAAGTACTTATCAATTAAAAGATGTGGTAACCATGTAGGCAGAGGTTTTGGAGAAGGGCTTGTTCAGCTGAGCAAGCTGCAGTCTTTGCCCTCAGCTGGGAAGATAAAACTGAGAGCACATACAGGCTGCCCATTTTTCCTTGACCCTGCTGCAGGGTGTGTTGTGTTACCCCATGGCACAAGGATGAGCCTCTCATGACCCTGGTCACTGTCAGTGCTGGAATAGCAGCAGCCACGTTTCCCACTGGGGGTGTTCTGGTGCCTGTTCCCTGAGCACACTTCAGATTACTGCCTTCCTCCCTGAGCACAGCTCATAAAAAGCAGTCATTGAATAGTAAATACCTGTAAAGTTGCTGGGTGTTTGCCTAATATCTTTCCAAGTTAAGGTCCTGCTGTGTTACAGTGTAAAGGCTCCAGATGTATTTTTACAAATCAGAATGGACGTTTAGTATTAGCACTTAATATTTGAAGTCCAAAAGCAATGTTCTTTTTAAAGTAACCATCATAAACAGGTGAAAAATATTACTTACTGTTCTCATCTTTGGAGTTACATGCATTTGACAGTTTTGCTGGCACTAGTTCCTAAAAGTTTACAACTGTGCTTTGTGGGATGCATTTGTTTAGAATGTTTCTTTGATTGTTTTTATAAGGACTGATACTATTTATACTCTACAATTAAGACATTAATGTGTCTGTAATCTCTAATAAAACATGTGGTTGTTCCAAATAATAAACCAGACTGTCAAGAAATAGGTAAATATTAAAATGGGAACAAGAACTGAATAAGCCTTTGGCAAGAGCTGTGATGAGTACTTTGCTCATCCTGGATGTGAGTTCAGCAAGCACTCAGGTCTATGTGCTGTGTCCCTGCAAGAAATGGAGAAGCTATAGTTTGGACTGTGTAATGTTCTGTGCTTTTCAGTATTTTCTTTTTCAAACTAAAATTCCATGGAAAAGTTTTGAAGTTAATTAGAAGGCTTTGTTCAAAGAGAAACCTTAGCTGATTTTAGTTCTAGCTTTTCAGAGTAATTCAGTCTTAATATGACACAAGCCACGGGCCACTGTCCTCTAAAACAGAGTTGCTGGAAAATTCAGAAGCATCAGAATGAGCATCTCCAGCTAGAGATATTGTGGCCTTTTTTAATGTCAGTGACAATGTGGAGTTGATCAGTTCCCCCAGTCTTGGTAGGGAATGGGAAGATGCTGCTGCCTCTTCCCTCTGAGCTTTCCTGTGCTGCCTCAAGCTGAGCCTGGCCACTGTGGTGTCGTGGGTGCCTTTGTTTGGCTGGCTGGCTGTTGCAGTATCCTCCTCACTCCTGGCAGGTTCCTCTTCTCCTCCCTGCTGCTGTGGTTCTTGCTTTCTCCTGTGTTTGTTCGAGGTGTGCAGATCCTCCCTGGCCCTGTTAGGAAGAGAGGACATGATACTTGTGTATGTTTTATGATTTCCTCTGTCTGTGTGATACAGGTTCTTGCTGATGAGAAATGCTTGGTGTAATTGGCTTATCTTTTTATTTTGATTTTCTGGTTGTTGTTTCTTGATATTTTTGTTTTTAAACTGGTTATTAATTGATATAAACAAGGCTTTCTTTGCCTTTGGCTTCAGGTCTTGTGCCCGCAGCCCCTTGGAAAGCATCATGAGCAGAGTGAAGGAAATTGGTGAGACCTTCTGCTGCTGCTACACTCAGTCAACAGATGAGCAGCCAGGATCTCACATAGGTATGGGCTGAAAATACTAAACCAGGGCAAACAGAATGCATACCTATACTGTTTTCTGTATTTAATACATTGGGGCTGGTTTTATCCCAGGATACACCCAAGCAGAAAACTGCTGCTGTCAAACAGTACACTGTAAAGAATAAAAATTTATGGCAGGGTAAGCCCAAGACTGCAGTTCAAACTGGGATAACCAAGAAATCATGGAAAAGCAGCTCTTAGCAAGTGTAAACTTGCAGTCTTGTTAGCTTTATAATTTAAAGGAAACTGAAAGCAAATAGGAAAATAATTATTGCAAAATTACATCACGAGATATTACAATAAATAATCCTTTAAAATGTTTATGGAATTTCATGCTGTGTCTGGGACTGGTGGATTTCTGAACTTTTTTACTTTTTTGTTTGCAAAGTATGTATATGCTCATGTGAACTATTGTTTTGGATGAGAACAGGTGCTGATCAATTTAGTCTTAACCCTGTTTGTGCCAGTGGCATTTGACTTAATCTCTGTTGATTTTAAATTTCAGATTTTGCTGTAAACAGATTAAAACTGGCAGAGATCTTGTATTATAAAATCTTGGAGACTATAATGGTGCAAGAAACACGGAGACTGCATGGGAAGGATCTGACTGTAAGTAAAGAACCAGTGAAAGATGGGAACACTTTTTTGTAGCTGTTTCTTGGGAGTTTATCTTCAGGCAGTTTCAGAACTAAGTACTACTGTAAAGCACCCTGTGTATGTTGTTAATACTAAAAAGGGGAAATACATGGGAGCTGCCAAAATGTATCTTTCTTCTACAGTTGAAACCAGTATAACTATCATAACTAAACATTGGAATTTCTGTTGCCTTCTAGAATTACAACTTTATGGACTGATAAATTTTATTATCTTCTTTACCCAATAAGCAGTACCAATGCTTCATGTTAGACAGCACTACATTTGCTCTGCTTTATGATGCACAGCAATGAGGCCAGCCCATTTGTCCACAGCATGCAAAATGGGATCATTTTGGTGTTGTTACTCTACTTCTGTTCTCCTCAACATCCCTGTAAAAAGGAGGTTGTGGATGGGAGAAGACAAGAGCTTCTTTCCAATAAGCTGTGTAGTGTCAGTGCCACAGAATTGCAGCTGGTGTTTCCCAGTTGTGAGGCCAGTGGCAGGGCTGGGTGTGCTCTCTGCAGGCTCTCCTGGAGCAGGATGTCTTCCACCGCTCCCTCCTGGCGTGCTGCTTGGAGATCGTGCTCTTCGCCTACAGCTCCCCTCGCACCTTCCCCTGGATCATCGAGGTGCTGGACATCAGGCCCTTCTACTTCTATAAGGTAAATAAGCTCTGGCCTGGGACAGGATTGGTATTAAAAATGGTTTGTTACTGGCTTAAGAGTCACAGAGTTCTCCCTAGGGAGTCAGGTAAGGCAAGGATATTAAGCNTTACATAAAGTGTATGAGAAAGTTTGTTACAAGAATGTAAGCATCAGAAGGCTTAGAAAATCTTAAAAAATCAGGGCAACATCAGGCCTATTCTAAATGCTGGCTGTCCTGAAATGTATTGCTTGGAAGGTGTAATGCCAGAGCTGAAGCTTAAATATAAAGAACAAAACCCATTTTGTAAATTGTGCTGATCTTTAACATACTGCCCTTCTACTAGACTAAAGCCTTCAAGCATATATTTTGTTGATCTTTATTGACTACAGTGTAGTTCTAAAATAGCAGATACAGATCTGAAATATTGGCTTTGGCTGCTACTACTTATCACAGGCTTGCTTTGCCAAGTTTGGGGTCTTTTCCTTTATGTAACAAAACATAGAATATCTTTTCCAGTGTTTTCTCTGGTTTTGCTCTTCATTTAACCACATTTTCTCCACTTCCAATGTAACTTGATTTTTGACTACTTCAATCTTTTTATCACCTATCCATATACCTCCAGCTTTTGCTGGATGCCTAGCAGCTTACTGGGGTTAGTTCTGAATAAATCAAGTAGTTCTCTTTAGATGACAGCAATGAAAAATGGAAGCCTTTGAGAAAGCTGGTTCGTTATCTGTCCTTGCTTTTTCCTTTACTGCTCAGCTGTGCTGTAACAAATCTGTCAATATTGGTGTGGCTGGTGGTAGCCTCCATCAAAACTGGTGCACATGCAACTTTATGGAACAGATTTTATGTTTGATTTTAATTTTCTCAGCTATTAGTGTATATTCTTGCAGCACTCGTATTTGGACAAAAATTGCCATTACAGTGGTCTCACACAAGAGAGACTTGTGACATTTGTAACTTTGTTCTCTAGATGTAGCTTGTGTAGCAGGAATAAACAAAACTGGTCTTCCATGGAATTTTTGTGGCATTTCCATCTTTTGAGCTTTAGCAAAACAGGCTGAATGCTGCTCTGATAGGAATAACACAGGGTGGATCTTGTGTTGGAGTATGATACTGCAGTCAGCTCTGTTCAACCCCCATTTGTCCATGTTAAGGGTTCTGAGTGCTCCTTAAATGAAACTTTAAGCAGTGGTTTTCAGCTCCTCATGTTATGGGCTGCTTGTTGGCAAGAGCTGAAATGCTGGGGCTGTCACATCCCCAGCTGCACCTGGTAACATGTCCCAGGTCAGTGCTGCATGTGCCCAGTGTTTCACTTGTGAGAGGCCCTCAAAACCCCTGAGTGGATTGTTCTGCTCTTGTGGCATATCTGCTGTCCTCTTGCAGCCCCAGGTTGCTTTGGGAAAGGGGGTTAAACGAAGAGGGTTGGGGAAGGTGAAGATGTGAGGTGGAGGCTGGAGCACTCTGTGTTGACGTTTTAACAGGAGCCTGAAATCAGTAATGGTTAGATGGTGTTAAACATGAGCAGTGTGACATTGCTGTGTGTGTGTCATTGCCATCAGGTTATTGAAGTGCTGATTCGGTCTGAGGAAGGACTTTCCAGAGACATGGTGAAGCACCTCAATAGCATTGAGGAACAGATTCTGGAGAGTCTGGCCTGGACTCGGAACTCAGCACTCTGGAATGCACTCGAGGCCTCAGAAAACAAAGTCCCAACCTGTGAAGAAGTATGTGATCTCATTCCTGATACTAGGAAATTCATGGTTTTTTCTCACTTTTTTTATTTGGAAAACTGTTCAAATGAGATTGTTACTGCAGAGAATCTTCTATTAATAGATTGTCACAAAGAAGGGAAATTAATTTTTTATCTTAGACTGACATTTCTTACTTCTCAGGTAATATTTCCCAGTAATTTTGAGGCCAGCAATGGAGGAAGTGGGTTTGGGCACTTGCCCATGATGCCATTGTCTCCCATAATTCATCCTCGAGTGAAAGAGGTTCGGACAGATCTTGGTGGGAGTTTAAGACGAGGTAAGTTTAAGGCTTCTGATATTATTTGAATGTGTAAATTTGGGGAGAGGGTTACAATTCTTTGTAATTGGAAAAAACATCCTTGAATCTGAATTGAGAGTTCAGAATTGTGAAGTTTATTTGAGCAAGAGAAGGTCTAGATGCACCCAGTCAAAGCAGTGCTGTGACTAACTGGCTGCAGACAGTGCTCAGACAGTGCTTCCCTTCTGGACTGGAGCAGATTTTGCTGTTGGCTTGATGCCAGGATGACATTACTCTGAGATGGATTGTCATCAATCACTTATTGTCCATTGATGTTCAAATTTTTCCAGGTTTTTTTTTTTTTGCTTTCTGTTAGTTTACAGTCAGTGAGTTTGACTGGATTTTAGGTGACTTTTTTTTTTAGATATAGTGACAGAACTACACTTCACTCCTGCTTCCTACAGAACTGTTTTTGTGCCGGGTGGAGGACAGTGCTTTGCCTGCAGTGTTCTGTCCTCTGAAGCTGCTCTTTGCAGATTCCTGGATCTCACACGGAGCTGTCTCCTGACACTGAAGGGTGCAGAAGCAGTGCCAGCGCTGCTGTTTCCTTTGCATGCTTCTCTAGTTAGGAATTGCAGCTTCTGTTGTGTCCCAGACACTGGTCCATATGTTCTTGCACGTGCTCTGTGAGCTGGTGGGTTGTGTAATGTTGTCTCCTTCAGTGCTTGTGTGGCAGCAAACACTTGGTGTTTGGTGTTTTTTTAAATACTCCTTGGGAAGGAGATGTACGAGTTTCTGTGTTAGGGTTCGCTGATGGAAGAGGAACCAGATTGGAGATGGTGTCTTACATCTGTCTCTCAATCCCTGCAGTCTCCAATCAATCTTACCTGGCCAGTTATCCAGATAATCTCTGACTCATGGGAAGTAGGAAATTCTTGTCACTGTGATTGTCACAGACTGCAGCAGAAATGCAAAAAGCCTGTGAGCAGAAGCCTGGTACATTAGTGCTGTGTACTTCAGGCTTATTACTGGAGCAAATGTTTGAAAGCAACAGGAAAGCCTGAGAGGAACTGGGGCTATGTGAGAGTGGAGTCACCTGCCTGGGAGCAGTTTACAGAGTTTGAAAGCCAGAACATAGGGAAGACATCATGTCCAAGGAGTGTGGTCAGGGTTTCTATAGAGGAATGTGTTCACAGGAGTAACACTTGCAAAATTCCCTGATTGCTAGGCTGACTGGAGTAAGTACCTCTGATCCTGTGTGTTGCTCAGTCTCTGTGGATCAGAGTGACTGCTGGGCTTCCATGTGATACCTGATGGCAGAACTGCCCTGTCTGGGGTGACTGCAACACTGAAAAAAGTCAGACTACAGATCTTGTTCTTACCACCTCAGAACAGTGAACTCTGAGAGCAGGCCTGAGCTATAAGTGATCTCTGCTGGTGTAGTTGGAAGGTATCCTTTCACCTTCTTTGCAGAAGTATTTCCATTAAGCTGCTGTTGTTAAGGTTTTGTCGGGTTTATTTTTTCTTCCTTAACGTGCCAGACATGCAGCCATTGTCTCCAATCTCCGTTCACGAGCGCTACAGTTCTCCTACAGCTGGAAGTGCTAAGAGAAGGCTCTTTGGAGATGACAGCCCCAAAGAAACGCAGATGGAAAAAATCTTAACAAAAGGAACTAAGCTGACAATTGCTCCAGCATCAAGCGCTGATGCTGAAAACATGTCAGCATCTCCTGCCCAGACAGTGCTGACCATGACAACCACTACAGGACCAGGAAAAGCAGGACAGAAGGTCACTATCCCACTGCATGGTAGGAATTCTTGCTGCTTTTCTTCTCTACTAGGATATTTTCTTTAGTCTTAAGTTATGCTTAGACCAACCATGCATCTTGAAAGTGTGTTGTTTTTTCTTTCCAAAAAAAACCCAGTTACTTTGTCAACACAACTATCCTGGTTTGAAGGACAGGTGTCTGCCAAAGAAGGCAGGAACCTCCCTTGGAATGCAGAATATGACCCCCTTCCCTCTGAGTTCTTATAACTTTGAAATGACAGGGCTTTCAGGCAAAGATACCAGAAGAAGAATAGCAGTTCCTTACTAGCGTGTGTGTGTGTAACAAGGCAAACCAACACCAAGCCTGGCAGTACAGACGAGCAGACGCAGAGCCCCAGGGCCGGCCTTGTCCCGGCTGCAGGCGCCTTCCCTGCGGTGCAGTTCCGGGCACAGCCAGCAGGGGCGCTGCTGGCTCCCGGCCGGGCAGGGCGGGGCGATGATTCCCCGGGGCTGCAGGGGGCGCTGTGGCGCGAGCTCGGCCGCCTCTGTGCGCACGGCAATGGCGGCCGGGCTGGGGAAGGGATGCACAAGGGGCTGCCTTTGGAACCCTCAGGGACGGCCGGGCCCGCTGCACCTCCGGCTGGGGAAATGGACTGCAGCAGGAACCTTGGCAGCAGCTGGAACGGCAGAGGCGAGCAGATCCTGTTGTAATAAATGAGATGTAGCAGAAACTGCAGAGCTGTGGGCCCTGCGGGGCACGCTGGCAGGCAGGGGTATGGCACTACAGGGTAGTGAAAACTCAGAAAAACAGCAAAAGAAGGGCAGGGTTGGGCAGGGGTCTCCTCTGCAGCAGCGGCATCACACAGCCAGGGAAATGCATCCTCCGGGACGGGGCTGGGGCTCGGGGTCCCGGTGTTTTCCCCTGAGGCACCCGAGCAATGGCAGGGTCCTTTCAACGGGCAGGGTGCCAGTGACGTCCCCGTTCGGTGGCTGCTCTCACGAGCAAACGCTCACTCGTGGCACAGGAGCAGGCCAGGGCTGGGCTGCAGCACTGAACTCCCCCATAAACAGCAGCTGGAGCATCCTGCTCCAAACCCAACGGCGAGAGAGGGCGAGGAGCCGAGCCAGCCTCTCACTACCCGGCCAAAATTTTGAGGTATCTTTTACCTTCCAAAAAAACCCCACCAGGTAAAGACAGTAGCTACCCGTGCCCTTCCCCATCCTTACCCTGAGCCAAGGCAACTTCTTCTATCTCTCTAAATTTCTGGTGGTTTTTGTCTCTTAGAAATGTATGGGAGAAAATTCCCTGAGAAAAAGAAAACAAAAGGAGCAATCCTAAGCTCCAACTGCTACTAAAAAGGTTAATTTTATATTGACATCACATCCCTGGGGACATCTGATCCCTGGCAAACACTGAGGATTTCTCCTCTTGCATAAGAGATCATGTTTGTGCTCTTTCCAGTTTTACCTCACACATTAAGCAGTATTTCAGTTCTCAGCTCCATTAATGATTTACTGCAATTTGTCTTAATTTTGTCTGTTAAAATCTCCAGGGGCTCTGGAACTTCTAGATAAGAGTTATGTACTAACATTAGCAAGATACTGTGAGACTTCTGTTTTGTGGAAGTTTGATGATACTTGAATATTTCTGAAAATGATACATGAGCAATGAGTTTATAGCCATTCTTAATTTAAAAATTGGGTCTATAGTTAAAGATTAAAATAAAAATTCTGCACTACTCGTGTTTAAGGAGATTTTCAGCAAGATAATTTGATGACTGAGGAAACTAATGAGGACTGTATAGGATATGCTGTCAGTTTTGCAGAATAAGCATTAAAAAAAAGAATGCCCGCCTTCCCCCAATAGAGTGGAAAACCAAGTACAGAAATTGTGCTTGCTTGTAAATTTTGTACTTTAAGATAACTTTTAGAAAAGATCATTCACATTCAGATTATCCTTTTGAACCTTACCAGAAATGTAATTTTTACTATTTCTGAAGACTCTGTGGGACCGAGTGTAGTACAGAGGATGAGATGTCTTCAGTATCAAATGTTCATAAATGAGTTTGATTTGCTGTTTGACTTTGCAGCATGAAGAGAGCAGCCAGTTTATTTCTAGGTATGTGTATCCTCTCCAGGTATTTCAAATGACATGGGTGGCATCACCTTGATCCCCATTTCGATTAATTTAGGCCAGCCATGTAAAGTGGATGCTCAGGCTCCCTGCCACCCTCCTGGGAACCAAGGAGCAGAAGTGGCGCTGCCCGTGGCCGGCAAGCCGAAGAGAACGGGCTCCCTGGCACTGTTCTACAGGAAGGTGAGTGCCCTCACTGTGCTCTGGCCATGCCTCCCTGTGCACCTCCCAGTACCTTCAGTCTTCATGTGCCTTCAGCTTGGCACATGCAGTCCTTATAGACCTTGAAGAAGAAGGAAAAAGATGTTGAGTGTTGCAGGGAGTCCGGTTTTCTCCTTCCTACTGATGGGATTTTTTTTTTCTTTTTAATTAGAAGCTTCTATAAATAAATATCAAAGGCATACTTTACTTCAGATTTTACTTCTCTTGGCTATTTTGATTGCCTCCACATTTGCAAGGGTTAGACAGACCTGACATGAGGAGAGGGTTTTCCTGTGTGTCACTCATTGAAAGCTGCCCTGCTGTGGATCCAGCACTGGAGATGCTCCTTTGCCACGTTTACATCTGCCCAGCAGTGCTGATCTTGCTGGGCTGGGGGCTCAGGAAGCAGTGATAAATAACATAGAGCTTAAGGTTTCTAAAAAGAATGAGTTTGAAATAATGCAGGATTTAAAGGTTAAGTTAAGATCTGGGTGTCCTTCAGAGTAACTTCAGATGACTTACTTAGAGTTGCTTTCATTTTCAGTGTGCATTTTGTGAGGGGTCTTTGGAGGAAGCAGGGTAACTTGGGCTAGATGACTACAGAATATATCCCTAAATTAGTCTCTCTCTAAAATGTTAGAAGATTTTCCTTTGCTGTTATTTTCTTACTAGGTAAGTTATTTTCTGAGGTTTTCCCCTTTGAGGGTATCTGTGTAGATACAATGGATCTTAAGAAGTTCTACCATGAACATTCTTTAAGGTACATCTTAATACAAAAAATAATTTCTGAAAACACTTGTAAGCCACATCCTTTGTCTGAACTATTGGTTCTTTAATTTTGCTAGTGACAGGCAGTTTCTCTGAGAAAGGATTAAGGATTGATCAGTCATCTGCCAGTTGGGAATGTTGCATTTTGGAAGTCTCAGCTGGGGAGAACTTCAGGTGTAGCTGTGTCTTTGACTAACCATGTCATAGACAACATAATTCCTCTTAGTTATGAAGAAGAACTAAAACCTTGACTTATATTTGTAGTTAAATTTTGACTTTCCATTTATAGTGATCATTGTACTCAGTATGATTCTTTTCCCCTACTTTCCTTTCTTGCTCCTGTTCAATAGAGCAAGTGAAAATGACACTACCCCTTCCTGCTTTTCAGCTTAAGGAAAGTGCTTAATTAGTTAGTGAGGGATATGGTATAGAAGCTGTAGGCACAATGTTTTTAGAAGGATTTTCTGCAAGTGTTAGAGGTTCAGCAGTTGGAGAGTGGACAGTTTAGTCTTTGAATTCCAGAATGATTTTGGTTGGAAAGGACCTAAAAGATCAAATCATTCCACCCCCTGCTATGGGCAGGGACGCTTTCTGCTGGACCACACCCCATCCAGTCTGGCCTTGAACGCTCCAGGAGAGGGCAGGAGCAGCTGCTCTGGGCACCCTGTGCCAGGGCTTCACCCCCTCCCAGTGTCCCATCTGAGCCTGCCCTCTGGCACTGGGAGCCACTGGCACTCCAGGCCCTTGTTCCAAGTCCCTCTCCAGCTCTCCCAGAGCCCCCTCAGGCAGCAGAAAATGCTCTGAGGCCTCTCTGGAACCTTTTCTTCTCCAGGCTGAACAACTCCCACCCTCCCAGATCTTTCATGGGAGAGGTGTTCCTTCCCTCTAATCATCTTTGTGGCCCTTATAGAATCTCTCTGCTTTGATGTCTTTTATTTCTGCAGGCCAGGATAGGCTTGTTTGGCCTCACTCTTTGCTGTGTGTCCTTTCCTTGCAGGTGTATCACCTGGCAAGCGTGCGCCTGCGTGATCTGTGCCTCAAGCTGGACGTGTCCAACGACCTGCGCAGGAAGATATGGACGTGCTTTGAATTCACCTTGGTTCATTGTGCTGATCTTATGAAAGACAGGCATTTGGACCAGCTCCTCCTCTGTGCTT
Organism: Spizella passerina; assembly: GCA_013401375.1. Classification (NCBI taxonomy): domain Eukaryota; kingdom Metazoa; phylum Chordata; class Aves; order Passeriformes; family Passerellidae; genus Spizella; species Spizella passerina. The sequence continues at coordinate 11,146 of WBNQ01063107.1, read as the reverse complement.
TTTATATCATGGCAAAGGTAACATGTAGTTTTAAGAAATTCATGGAATTTTATGTTCAGTTTTATGTTCAAAATGTCAGGTGTGTTCAGCATGTACAGTTTGATTCATTCGTGTCGTATTACTGGAGGGAAGGGGAAGGTCCTTCCAAGAAGTGGATGAAGTCTCAGTATGGTTTTTCCTTGGTTTGCATATTTTAGCTCACTGGCTCATAGATGGAAATTCTTGACAGAGTTTTTCTTCTCTTGAGTGCATTCACAGTAGCACTGGTTGACACAAAGCACTGTGTGGGCTTATTGCCCTGTATTTGTTTTCTGTCCCATTTGTCATCTTGACAATCTGTTGATCTAAACTAAAAATTCCATTACAATTACAGAATTAGGCAGGTGCAGAAATTTGCAGGAGCAAATTTATGTAAGGTGGTTTCTATTCCCAAAAATCCTTTTAGCTTTTGATGATTCAGGCTGAGGAATTGAGGTGGTTGTCTGTTGTATTTCATTTCTTATTTCATTTGCCAGCTTTAATTTAAGGTGGTGTTAAATTGGATTGTGAAACTGGACTATTGGTTTGACTCAAACTTGAGCTGATGGTTACAGTGTCCGTGAAGCCTAATTCAGACACAAAATTCAGGAGGCTGGATTATCTTTTCTTGAGGGCAAATGAAGAGTAGCAGTGTGTGGAGGGAAACTGATGTTTAAATTGTGGCTGCCTGGGCTCTTAACTGCAGCATGGGTTCGGCTCACCTGATGTCAACACTGACAGCAAAGCCATTTAATAGTGCTCTGTATTTTATCATGTAATTCGTCAGTTGTTTCGGGGTTTTTTATAATCCAAGCTTTTGAATGCTGTCTCCAGTGCAGTGTGAGACCTGACAGCTTAGCCAGAGACATTGATGCATTGTCTCCTGGCTCCTACTACAAAAACTGTTGCTTGTCTGCTCTTAAAATTACAGATGTATGGCTGAAAAGCAGAGTGCTTTAAGAAATGAGCTATTTTGAAATAAAAAAAGCCAAGTGAAATTGCATGTGTGTACCTGCCTAATGTCTTGTTCAGGATTTCCCCACTTTCTGTTTAGAAATGTTAGGGATCCAGTTTCCAAATTCACAAAACACATTTTTTACTTAATAATATTTCCTTTCTTTAATTGTAAGTGTCACTGGAAGAAAAGTCTGGAAAGGAGTAATGCCTAAGCATCATAACTAACAAAAAGCTTTAGTAGCTAAGAAACAAGGAATTCCTGAACAAGAAAAATCTCTGTTGTTTCATGCTCTCATCACTAGAGATAAATTTTTAAATTATGTATCCATAGTAATACTCCTCAAAAAGCTGAATACTGGACCTAGGCAGTGCAGCCTTCACACTTTGCACTTGGTCTCCAACAGCTTTTTCTTTTCCAGGTAACCAAAGAGGAAAGAACTTTTCAGGACATAATGAAAAGTTACAGGAATCAGCCCCAGGCAAACAGCCATGTAAGTCCATAATTTTGGCTTTACTTTTTGTAAAGCTCACAAGTGGCTTTTGAAGTCTTTGTGCTCATAAGAAAAGTCAAATCCTCTGCAGTGTAATACTTGCTCCTGTTCAGTTGGATTTCATCTAGTGTCCTGTCCTCCTTGCTTTCCTTGACAAGAGTGTTTTTCCTTGCTATCTTGTAGGTTTATAGGAGTGTCTTGTTGAGAAATACTTCTGATAATGTTCCATTGGACAAAAATGCAAACCCGGATATGGAGATGACAGAAGGTGAGTGCAGCAAAGGAATTTGCTCTTTTCAGTAACATACTTGGGGCTTTTAAAGAACTGAACAGTCAAGTAATAAGTGGAACAAGTTTTACAGTTTTAAGTGTATTAAAGAAAAATAAATGTATTGTTGAAAAAGAAACCACCTTGTAAGTAGCTCTCCTATGTATTAGGTATGGAAAATAACACTTCCTAGTTGGAAAGAATATTTAATTTCATTTACCTAAATTTGGTTGCTCAGGGTTGAAGTGTTTTCTTAGTATGTCAATGATACTGTGGTTCTTGGATGGCAACACTGATAACAAAGAAGAATGAAGATAAACAGTACCTGGAATATTATGGTGGCTTTTTTTAATATCATCTATTCTGAAGACTGAAGTAGGAAGAACTTGTTTCAGAAAACAAAAATGCTAACTCTCCAGGACTGCCATTTTCTTATATTCAGGTTTCTTTTAAATAAGTAATGGTTTCTTTGCTCTGGGTTAGAGAAGAAAAGGGATAAGGGTGGCATTTGAGAAAAGCATGGAACTGTGCCATGCCTGTTTTGAGTGGCATGTCAGGAAAGTGAGAGATGACAAGCCCATGTATGAACCCATGAGCAGATCTGTATGTCATGTATGAACCCATGAGCAGGACACATGTAGAATTTAGTTTGTTCTTTGTGGCAAATTTCCTCTGTGTGGGATTCATCTGCCTTAATGAATATTAGAGCCATTTTTAAAGGCTTGTTGAGGATTCTGTCAGGGTCATGGAAAGTACTGATCTCTAAATCCTGTCTGACACCTCCACAGTTACTGGATGACTTGGAGTATCTGAAGTGACGCTGGGCTCTGGTATTTTGTCAGACAAATATACATGGTTACAAAGTCCTTCAATGGCTTTTCCTACCAGACTTTCTTCAGTTTATGGACTCATGTCTCCTTCACACAGTATTAACTCCAGGTCTTTTGGTGCCAGTTCACAGGAGCTGTGCTTGTGTTGTGAGAGAAGGAAGGCAGATGGACAAAGGAGTCACTTATGGGTGTCAGCTGGAGCTTTGGATGTTGGTCTCAGTGCACTGATTGCCAGAGACTTTGTGTGCTGCTCTGTTTTACTTGGCAGACAGCAGAATGCAGGACACATAGAAGGTTGTGTTCAGTAGCACTTCAGCTTAATTAGGGGAGAGCAGACATCAACAGAAATACACTTGCTGTGTGGCTACAGCTTTTCCCACTTAACAGAACATGCCTGAACAAATGGTGTCATGACTGCCTTGGTGCAGATCTGAGTTGAGCACCAAGTTTTTCTCCGCTAGCTGATCACAACAGACTTTCAGAGAAGCCAAAAGCTGGGAGCTGTCAGACTGCTTAAAACTTAGTTTTAAGACCAAATAATGGCTTTGTACCACTCCCCACACTCCCCAGAATGAACATGGAAGAAGGGGTCAGTTGTGCTACAGTTTCTTGCTACAGCTATTTCCAAGTTTGGAATAAAGGTTGATACTGGCCTTTTTAGACATAACCCACTAGCCTGCTCACAGCAAATGGTAGCTCCTCCTGATGTTCATAACCACCTGCAGCACACCCTGCTCCTGGCTCAAGCACTTTTCTTGAATTCCTGTCATTGACTGGTCAATTTATGGAGAAGTTCTTGCCAGCTGGACATCGTAAGTTCAACTCTGACGTGCCTGGTTTGCCAATGCTGTAGTTTTGAAATCTGAAGCTCTCTTATTGTTAGACTCATCTGTGAAAGCTGGCAGCTCCTTGGGACGGTCCACAGCAGAGAATTTGAGTGAGTCAGAAACAGAGGAGAGAGGAGATCTTATTAAATTTTACAACGCAGTCTACGTAGGAAGAGTAAAGTCATTTGCACTCAAGTACGATATCACAAACCAGGATCATGTGGTAAGTCAAGTATTTTGGAATTAATACTCAGAGTCATTTTTTGTGGCAGTTAAATGTATGTCAGTAACTTTGTCTTGTCACTTGATGTGGGTCAAGTCAGATAATTGGAGGTAATGGTATGAGCACTTGCTTTAACAGCCTTTCAAGAGGACAAATGCAGATGCTGCTCAGTTTACAAACCCATTTCCAACTTCTTTCTATCAGTGCAATACCTGCTTGCTCAATGCCTGTAGACTGACTGTGTAAGGCGTCTGGAGGATTAATTCTGTTGCTTGGTCGTTACTTGATCTGTTGTTTCACTGTCACGAGATAAAATACTCTAAAGAAGACCTGGGAGTGTGTGAATGTTCTCTGCTGTGGGGCTCCTGCTGTCAGTGTGTCTGGGCTGAGCAGCCATGTGCTCTGTGCAGGTGGAGGCGCCGCCGCTGTCGCCGTTCCCCAGCCTGCGGCCGCAGGCGGCGTCGCCGCGGCGAATCTCGCAGCAGCACTCGGTGTTCGTGTCCCCGCACAAGAACGGCGCCTGCCTCACGCCCCGCTCTGCCCTGCTCTACAGGTTCAATGGCAGCCCCTCCAAGGTACGCACTAAAACAAGGCTCAAAGTGGTTGAGAAAGGGTTAATTGTCTTCTGATTAGGATGTGGTCTAGTGCAGTTCTGATGTGTTACAATGAACAGTCTCTCACTTTGCGCTGAAAGGTAGAATTCTGTATGTAGACTCCACCACTCTGAGGGGCAGGATAACCTGTTGTTCACTGATATTTCAGACATAGAGCAAGTTTGAAATGGAGTCAGAGTAACTCATTATTTTTGTCTCGATCACAGAGTTTGAAGGACATCAACAATATGATAAAACAAGGTGAACATAGGAGTAAGAAGCGAGCAATAACAATTGACAGTGACACTGAATCCCCCTCAAAGCGACTCTGCCAGGAAAATGATGATGTTCTACTGAAACGTCTGCAGGATGTTGTCAGTGAGAGAGCAAATCACTAAAAAAACTTCTGCTTTCTGTGGATCTCTTAAGTTACAGAGCTGGATACAGCTGTTGTGCTATTTATTTCTTGCTTTTGTATATAGACAACTGTCAAGTTCCTTCAACACTGAACTTTTACCTGACTGCCACAGGACACAAAAAGTAGGAGTTATGTAGGAAATGCCAGTGATCTTCATGCCCAAAGACCACACTGTGCTATAACTTACTCTGAGCTGTTTTAGCAAAAGAGTGTTCTGTGAAACCCATATTGGATGTTCTCAAGCCCTATTTGGAGCATCATGAATTCTGAGTGTAACTCAGCTTGGAATACCAGTTTTATTATTAGAATAAGAGTGATAAAGAAATTAGTGAAATCAGTGAAGTTTCCTCAAGCTTTTGGCCTTTAGAGAAGAAACTTACAAAGTGCCTTATTTGAAAAGAATACAGAATTTTATGTATTTTACTGTGGAGTAACTGGAGGGAAAAGAAATTAATTATTTAGCCTCAGGAAGAGCTGAGTAGTTTTGAACTGTCAGAACTTATGTTAAAGTGTAGGTTGTGACATGTATCTGACAGCTTTTGCAGTAACAAAGGCAATAATCTAAAAATACAAATGGGGTGACTTAGGTTGGCCTCTGGTAAAGCTCACAGTTCTGTGAGCCTGAATTCCCTTTCTCTTGAGCCAGTGGTGCTCCACGTTGGAAGCCACAGAGCAGCCTGCCCTAGATGCTGTTCATACAGATGGCAGCTCACCCATGAGAAAATACAGTTACAGCTGAAATCAGCAGCTGGGGCTTGGCCATGTTAAAGCTGTTCAAATGTACACATTCTTTTAACAAATTGAATGTCTTGTTTTTTCCTGAAGACCTTTAGCCTCTTGTGTAGTATCTACACTGAATGTAAGCCCAAATCACATAAGGAGGTGTGTATGTGTGAGGTTTTATAGCTGTTGAAGGCTTGGGTTCACTGGAAAAGTAGAAATTCCAGCATCCAATTCTTGTGACTTGTGAGTTTTTAATGCTGAAGATCTGGTAGGGTCTGTTTTACCAAAATGGAGAAAAGTCAGGGTTTACTCATTACTGTAAATCAGTAGTTTGATCTTATTTTATAATTGTATTTAAGGTTAGAGCCATAGAGAAACTTCTCAGCACTGTAATTTTCAGTTTCTGTGTAACTGAACTGAAAAAAAAAAGAACAACTACACAGGACTTATTTGAGGGGCTCTGTTTCCTTCTTTGGCTGGGTGGGTTAGTATGTGAGATCCACAGGTCATGGGGAGAACACTGCCATGATTTTGAGCAGCCTCAGCAATGATGAAGGAGAAATTAATTTCTAAGTGTAGGTGTGCAGGGACACTACTCAGCAAGGAGTAGAAAGTTTACAAACTTGGTTTTGAGTCATTAACTACTTGAATATTTGATATTTTTTTAACTTTTTTTTAAACTTTCAAAAAAAGGTGCTTGCCCATGGAGAGCTGCAGTATGAGGAAATGGCTGTGCAGTGGAATAGGTTTGATGTAGATATTTAATTTTATTCAAGTTTTAATGTTTGTCTTCATATTTTCAGATAAAAAGTGGAGGATTGCAGCCTTTCTGCAATAGGATAGGAAATTTATGGTTAGGCATGACAGCATCAGTCTTTCCATGGTATTGTATGATGAGAGTTTACAACCATTGACATGGTTTTAATTCAGTATCATGTGCACATCTCCTGGTGTCTCTGCTCCCCACACTGTCACTGCCTTCTCTGGCAGTAGACAACTGATGGAGCCAAAATCCTTAATAGCTGTTATGTATAGTGCTTCTTCAGTAGGAAAATGAATGTACTACAACTGGATGCAGTTCAGAATTCTTCACCTTTTTAGGTGATCTAAAAACTATTTTGGGCTTGTTGAACAGCTAAAACAATAGCTTACATGGAATTTTTGTAACGGTTTCAAAGTGCCTTCACATGTAAATCTGTATTTTATAATAAACAACTAAAAAGCATTTTAACCTGTGTTGCTGTATTTCCTGTTGTTTTGCTGTGCCAGTTCATTAAACAATGCCTTCATATCTGCATTTTCTGTAATATCAAAGACCTTCATCATTTTTGTGCTCCCTCAGATTTTTTTTCTGTTTGAATTCATGACATTTCATGTGTTTAGTCTGAAGTTCCCTCCAGACGTTTCTTTACTGTTTGTATTTCAGTCAGGTGTGGATTTTGGGAGAAGGTGAGTCATATATTGCATGAAGTGACCAAAAAGCACCAGAAGGGAGAGAACCCTGCAGTGATGGGTGATGTGTCCACAGAGGCAGGGGTGACTCCAGCAGAGCTGAGCTGTTCATCTATTTCCTCTCTGAGCACTGCAGGCATGAGCTCCAGGTGCTGGTCCTGGCTGCCTTCCTCCCAGATGTGTTTGAGAACCAACTTTGGACAGGTTCAGATCTGTACCAGCTGGTGTCATGCTGGTTTTGTTGCTCCAGGTAAGCATAAAGCTGGCAGGAACTCAGCTTTTCAAATAACTCTTGTTCATCTGCTCTATGAGGAAAAAAGGTGAATTTGTGCAGATTCTGCTGTAATGACTTCTCTGTTGCCAGAACTTTTGCTTTAAAAGACTAATCTCTAGTTCATAGAATCACAGAATCATGGAATATTCTAAGTTGAAAGGGACCCACAAGGATCATCAAAGTCCAACTCCTTGCCCTGCAAGACACCCCAAAAATCAGCATCATAGAATAGCTTGGTTTGGAGAGGATGCTCAAGATCATCTGGTTCCTCACGCTGTGCCTGGGAGTGTTGTCCAAGTGCTCCTGGAGCTCTGGCAGCCTTGAGGCCGTGCCCATTCCCTGGGGAGCCTGTTCAGGGCCCAACCACCCTCTGGGGAAGAGCCTTTCCCTGATCCTCAGCCTGCCCTGGCACAGCTCCCTTCCCTCAGGTCCTGTCCCTGGTCACGGAGCAGAGATGGGAGCTGCCCCTGATGAGGGCTGACCTCAGTCTCCTCCTGGCTGAACAAACCAAGGGACCTCACGTGGCACATGAAAATCAGATGCTCCAATCAGCATTTTATTTTAGACATGTGAACAGCTGGGATTAACCAATCATGTATTAGCTAGAGACGTGTGAACAGTAGAAAGTTACTGTAAATATAGTCCTTTTTGGGATAATAAACTCAACTCCACTTGATCCTATTGATCCTGGTGTGATGTCCCATTCCTGGTTCTCCACACTGCACTGAGGGACCCCAGCACCTTCAAAAGCATTTCCCTGGGAACCTTACTGGCTTCATTCCCTGAGCGGCCTGAACTCTGCTCTCCTCATGGCCAGGCTGGAAGTTTTGCTGACATTTCTCCTCCTGTCAGCAGAGATTTTAAGCTTGATTGCCTTGTGGTCACTGTGGCCAAGATGGCTGCCAATCACCACTTCCCTTCCAAGACCCTCTCGGGTAGCAACAAATCATGGAGGGCGCCTTTCCTGGTTGACTCCCTTAATACCTGTACCATGAAGTTGTTATCCAAGTGTTTTAGGAATTTTCTGGACTAGTTTGTGCCAGCTGTGTGGTGTTCCCTGTTAACATCTGGCAAGTTGAAGTCAGACAAGGACAAAGGTGATTGATTAACACATGTTCCTTAGTGTCATGGTCCTGGCTGGGTGGCCCATTGTAGTCACCAGCTTTGTTTGTTTGTCCCTTTATCTTACCCAAGGATTAGTTACCAGGCAAGGGCATGATGAGGGTTGTAGCTGTGAAAACCTGACTGGTTTTTGTTTTTTATGTTTGTAAACTTCCTTCTGCAGGTAACCCTGCCAGTGAGGGGACAGCATTGTGGGCAGCCTGAACTCAGAAATTAGGCTCTTGTACTCCAGACTTGCAAACCATCCTGTCTGCTGGGGGTTGAGGAATTTCACCAGTTCTTCAAATGAAAATATCACCTCCTTAATGTTCCTTGAAGTGGATTCAGAGCTTCCCCGTTTACTGCAGCTCAGCTTTCTAGAGCCAAAGTTTAAATGTTGTTGACACCCCTGTGGAGAATACCAAAAAGCTGCTAGCTCTTTGCATATAACCACTATGTTAATAAGAGGTTGCTACATCCCTAATGTTGTACTGAGGTGTGGCCTCAAGAAAAATTTGTGGTTAGACTGCAATTAAACAACTCAGGGAATCGAAACTGATTTTCTCTTTAGTTTCCCGTTAGGAATTACCCTTCTTGTGTTGCTGTTTTGTGACTCATGAGGGATTTTTGTTGATGTCTGAGGAGTGGTAAAAATTGAAACTGGGGACACAATACAAAGCCATGAAGAAACTGCAAGTGTGTTTGCAGTGCTGAGATCACAGATGAAAGAAGCTGAATGTGTCTTAAGGCCAAAAGACGCCAAGTGAACAGAGATTACTCACTTTGATTGCTTTGATTACAGCAATTACTCAGTTTGATTGCTTTGATTACAGTAATCAAAGTTTGCAATAAGCACAGAACTCATCTCTCAAGTAGCAGTTCTTGAAAAACCGGTGTCAGATGAACACAATGCCAAACTCCTAAAACTTTTTAACTTCTTTGAGTGACCAGAAGTGCACTGGAGGAAGGTGCATCAGAGGCAGGTTATGCTTGTGGTTCCCAGCCTGCCTGCAGCCTGGGCTCATGCTGCCCTGGCTCCATGTGAGCCACAAGGCTGGGCAGAGCTGCTGGGGGAGCATTTGGTTTAAGGGAGCCCCCTTTCCCCTGCACGTGTGCTCCCCAGCAGTGCTGCTGTGATCCAATTCTGTCTCTCAGCTGGGGCACGAGGAACCTGGGCTGCAGCAGCTTTACTGCAAGCACCTTCTCTGTCTTCACTTACATGTCATGCCTCATGGCTCCCAACACAGAAAAACAGCTCTGCAAGGCTTTAGTCACACACATTTCAGCTAGTTCATGTGTAAATATGGGGCTCAGGCAGCTGAGGTTGTGGAGCACACTGGTGCCNCAAAGGCTTGTGTCTGGGACAGAGAGTCTGAGCCAGCTGACTGTGATTGGCCATTAATTACAAACAACCACATGAGACCAATCCCAGATGCACCTGTTGCATTCCACAGCAGCAGATAATCAATGTTTACATTTTGTTCCTGAGGCCTCGCATCTTCATCTAGGAGGAAAAATCCTAAGGAAAGGATTTTTCAGAAAATCTGGCTACATCCACCAAGGGAAATCAATCCAGTGGTGGATGCCCCAGCCCTGGAAGTGTTCAAGACCAGGTTGGATGGGGCTTTGAGCAGCCTGGTCCAGAGGAGGCCTCTCCTGCCCATGGCAGGGGCAGTTGGAACAAGGGAAGGTTTTAAGTCCCTTCCAATCCCAGCCATGAACACCAGGAAAGTGCTACAAGAAACATGTAAAGTGAAAAAATAAAGAGCCCTTACACAGGAATAATTCCTCTTCAGCCTGAATTTGACCATGTGCTTTGAGTTTTGCTTGCCATTGCAGGGGGATTTGTTGGCATAATTTTGGGTTTAGTGCCACGTTGCTTGAGCAGAGGTGGCTGGGTTTCCTGTGCGTGCAGCAGCAGGCGGGGATGGGGAGGCACTCAGGTCACCCCTATTGCACACAAACAAGTCCAAAAATAACTTTTTCCTCCTTTCCCCTTTTTCATGTGTTTGTTTCATGATGAAGGAATTTGTGCTATTCAGAACAACACCCTAGTGCAGTATTTTTTTCTTTTTCTTCCTTCTACCCAAGAGTGAAACTGGTAATCCCTGTCCTCTTGCTGTGTCATGTGTTCATCTCATGTTACAAAGTCAGCAGTTTTGTGATTGCATCCAAGACAGATGTCCTGTTCCTCCAGGATAATCCTCCCTTGCTGTTTTTTAGGCCACAAATGCAATGAGCTACCTCTTCATTTATTTATTTTTAATAAGCTCTCCAGATGTATTGGGCCTGTGGATAGAATGTATGTCCTTCAACTCTTTCTCCTCCCCAAAAAGCTTCTTTAGGTTATGTAGGGCAGTTTTTGACTCTGCTTAGAAGTGAAGAATGGACTGGTGATCAATTATTCCTTAAAAAGCAAAGCCCCAGTGACATTTATGTGTCACTTGTGTAGGACAGAGGAAATGGAGAAGGTGGGACATAATTTGTATGGTTGCATTCCCTAATGGATCTGGCCTGGTTTTGCCTCCTCATGTTGCTTCCAAGAATTGAGTTTCCTCTAAAAGGGTGGGACCCAGCCAGTTTCGTTTCAGTGCTGATGGATCAGCACTGAGATACCCAGAGGGGATGGAGAAAGACTCTCAGCCAAATGAAAATCAGACTGGAAACATTATGTGTCCTTTGCTAACTAAAGCCAAGAAGTGAGAAAGCAAGATGAATGTTTACAAAGGAAATTACTGTATCATGACAGAAGAACATGTGAGCTTTGCCCCTCAGAAACAGAGACTCAAGAAAAAAATTAAAGACTTTTTATTACTAAGATGATGGGAAGTTTTTACAGTCATTTTCTTCTCCCCTCTACACATCTGAAAGGGAGAAGGAAGTGGGGAGGAGGACACAGCAACTCCAGATGTGCATTGCATTGGCTTGTGGCTGGCTGCCAGGTCACTCAGCCACGCTCTCACCTCCCCTC
>WBNQ01063106.1:2035-13388 GCA_013401375.1 Spizella passerina | reverse complement strand
ACCACCCTGAGGGTGGTCAGAGTCCCTCAACCCTACTTACCAAACAGATCTCAGTGAGTCAAAAAGAGAATGAATTAAACAAGAGCAAATAAACAATCTTGGGAACAAGAGCCAAATAATCCCATCTTCCTCTTCGGTCTCGAAGCTGAGAAAAAGAAACTTTCTGACACCTCAGAGTCATCCCGACACCAAAGACCTCGTCAGATGGGATGCTGGGAATTAAGAATTGTTCCCTTGGAGGGTGGGGAGGACCTGGAATAGATTTCCAGAGAATCTGTGGCTGCCCCTGATCCCTGGCAGTGCCCAAGGCCAGGCTGGATGGGATTTGGAGCAGCCTGACCTAAGAGAAGACCCCCACCCATGGCAGGGGTTGGAGTCTTTGATGTCCCTTCCAACCCAAACCAGTCTGGGATTCTTTGGGCGCTGTGATGAAGCAGAATTCTCCCATTTTCTCCCCCCCTGCCCCAGACAAGGTGCAAAACTCAGCTCTGAGGCCACAGGTCAGGGCTTCTGCTGCTTCCTGAGTGCCACAGCTCCATCAGGAGGCTGCAGGAATTTACCTCAAGGGGTTGAGAACTTCCTCCACGTTTAGTTCTGGTTTTAAAAGTTTCTGTCTTGGTTTGAAAAGCCAGGTGTCTGCTAAGGAAGGCAGGAGACTCCCTTGAAGTGGAAAATGTAAACACTCTCCCTCTGAATTATTATAATTTTGAAATTAAGGTACTCTTAGGCAAAGATATGGGAGTAGGAATAACAGTTCTTTATTAGGAAAATAAAAAGAAAAAAGAAAAATCAGAATGCAGTAATACAAAGCAGCACTGTCAGAGTCAGAACATGTCCTGACATGCTGTGGGTCAGGGTGGTGGCACAGTCCCATTAAATTATTGTAATTTTGAAATTAAGGGGCTCTCAGGCAAAAATATGGGAATAGGAATAACAGTTCTTTACTAGGAAAAATATTAAAAAGTAAATATAAAAACAAAACTGCAGTAATACAAAACAACCCTGCCAGAGCCAGACCATGCCCTGTCCCCTGTGTGTCAGGGAGGTGTCCCAGCCCCATCCCATGGGGGCTCAGCCCTCCTGCAGTGCCAGCTGTGGCTCTGCTGCAGCAGGGATCCTGCACAAGGGGGGAGTTTTCCTCTGCAGCTCCAGGGCTGCTGCAGATGGGCCTGGGCTCCTCTGGCAATGCAGGGCAGCAGAAAGCTGCTCCTCTGGCAATGCAGGGGGCAAAGGCTGCTGTGCTGTCCCAGCACCTCAGATTGGATCCAGGGAGGAATGCTTGGCTCCTCCCCTGGGCGGAGCCTGGGCTGAGCCTTTCTTATTCAGCCACGCACAGGAGGAAAGGGCATCAGTTTGTGCTCCCTAAACCTGCTGTGTGAGCTGCACCTCGTGTGATGTCAAACCTCATTCTGTCCTTCTTACAGACAGAAAAATAAATAAATGTAAGTCCTGAGGAAGCCGTGGGTCCTGATTACAGCCCTTGTTCCTTCTCTGTTGCTGCAGGGATGACGTGCCAGGCTCGCAGCTCCTACATCACCAGTGAGATCCTCTGGGGCTATCGCTTCACGCCCGTGCTCACGCTGGAGGACGGCTTTTACGAGGTTGACTACAACAGTTTTCACGAAACCTACGAGACCAACACCCCCGTTTACAGTGCCAAAGAGCTGGCAGAGATGGCCAGCCGAGCAGAACTGCCCCTGACCTGGTCTGTTTCCAGCAAGCTGGACCAACACGCCGAGCTGGAAACGGAGGAGGAGGAGAAGAACCAAGAAGACCAAAACGAAAGAAACGGAGACGTGGCCAACTTGGAGAATGAGTCCAAAGTGTAGGACCAGGGGAGAAATAAAGGCCACCTCCTTCATCTCCTGCCTCTCTGCTCCCTATTTCTTTCTGCAACACGCCTTTAATTTTTTTTCTCTTCCTGTTATTGGTAACTCACGGAAAATAAACATTTTAGATGAGAAATCCCAAGTTCAACCCCAGACTAAGCCAAGGCGTGGGTTAAAGCTGCAGCACCCACCAGGGCTGGTGGAATCTCCCCCTAGCAGTGACTGGTGGCCCCTCTGAGTGCAGACCTCCAGGTTTTTCCACATCAACCACACAAAAACCAATCCCTGAACGCAGAGGAAGTGGATGCAAGGGGTTTTAAAGGAGAGACCAATTAATGCCCATCAGAGCAATGGGCCTTGACTGAGTTTTTATGTATTTCAGGACACTTTCACAGACTGGGTGACAGTGGAATGGGCCTTGCAGCTTTAAGAGGAAGGTGAGCAGAGGGACCTGCAATCCCCCACGACCCTGTACATATGCCTTATGTAACTATTTCTCTCTACATTTAGTAATAAATGCCGCATGTACAAAAGTACTGTAGTAAAGAACTTCTAAATAATGTACACAGCTGTGTAATTAATGTAGGTTTAGAAACAGAGCTCTAGAAATATTGGGATGCAAAAACTAACTACCCGTCGAGTAGGCATTTCTCTTCAAATATTTGCAGTGTAAAATTGATTTTAATTTATTTTTCTTTCCACTCCCCTCTATGGCTCTTCTAGTGGATAACATTTTCTTCAGTGTACCAGACTGGCAGCTATTTAGAGTACCTCACTGTTGGCCAAACAGATTGTTTCACTCACTCTAAAAAGCCATAAGTCTGGGAGAGGGCAGGGTAGAGAATTGTACTCCTGACATACTGTGAAAATGTTTACAAATAAGGCAAAACCCTTCCTGGTTACTCTTTTTTGGGGGCAGTTCAACTGAAAAATTGAGGCTGTGGCAAACTCATGGCTAACCAGAATTTCCTGTGTACTTTCCATAGAGCAAGCATGTGTCATGTGGAGGTGTTATCCTTAACGTGCAATATCCAGGGAATCTGCTCCCGTGGGATCTCTGTGGAGCAGTCTGCTACACACAAAAAACCCACACACACACAAGCCATTGAAAAATGAATGTTGCACCTCAGCCAGTAGATTTTAGCTACTTCAGCTGGGAAAGAAGCAGCTGGATTTCGTGTGGAGCTGGAATCCATGACATTTGCAATTTGCTGGTGCTGAGGGTGCGGGGGCACAACGTCCCTGGGGGTGTCCTTCCACCAGGATTCCCAGGAGAACACACAGGAGGGTCCTGCATGGCTCAGGGGAGCCCTTCCTCAGTGAGTTCCTCCACCTTGGGTGGATCCTGGTTTTGTAAATCCCTGGAAAACCCTGGGCATTCCATCCCTGGGCAGAGGGAACTCGCATCGCTTCCACGGGAGTGGAGAGCTCCACCAAGAACAGCATTTCTGCCAGCAAAGGAGGAGAAGCTGCAGCCTTAATTCCTTAATTCTGGGGGGGTTTGTTTCATGCCTGCCTACTCCATGAAGAAAGAAAACACTGAAGAGAATCCGAAGCTTTTTTTCTTTTTTTTTTTTTGTACAGAAAACTTTACGTTTAAATAAAAGAGAAAAAAAAATAAACCTCAGGAGAAACTTGGTGGGCAGGTGGAAAATTTGCACTGTGATATAGCTTTGGCATTAAATTCACACCTCTTTTCCTTCTTTTTTTTTAATTTTCCTTTTTGCTGGTACAACTGCCCCTTGCTAATTTTCAGAGAGGGCGGCTGAGGGGAGGGACCTCCAGGTGAGGAGGGCCTGGGGAAGGGATGGGAAGGGCTGCACACCAGGGCAGATCAGGCTGGATGGGAAGAGGTTTTTATGGTTTCAGCACTGACCATTTTCCCCTAAAAGGCATTCCCAGGATGCCAGGAATGGTGCAGGATGAGGATTTTGGGCGGATGGTTCTGGCGAAGGTTGGGACATTTCTGAGACAGATCTTGGCCTCAAGCTCATCCTCCTGCCCCAGCATCAGCCCCGTGCTCCAGCCCATCCATCCCCACCCCCGTGGCTCCCCAGCAGGGCTGATGAGGGTTTTTAGGGTTTTTTGGGGTTTTTAGGGGCTCCACAGCCCCTCTGGAAGCGTTGGGGCCGCTCGCTCGCGTCCGTCCCGCCAAAGGTGCATGAGCTGAAAGCAAAGCTTTCCCTGTGAGGACAAACCTGCTTTTTGCTCTCACAATTCACTGGGCCACTCTAGAAATCATTGCTGCAGGTTGAGAACATTTGTGGTGCAGCTCGGGGCCCTGATGAAACTTTTATTTTGGTGTCCTTCAGCACGGAAAAAGAGAATTTCCGCCACTGGGGCATGCGCATGTGTAAGCTTTATTTCTGTGAATAGGGCACTTACAGCTTAAGGTGTGTGTGTTCTGTCTCTTTCTCTCTCTCTCTCTCCCCCTGTATTTTCTTGTCTTTGGTATCCATGTAGTACGGACTGTAAAGTTTATGAGATCTCATTTTTGTAACATAAGCTTTAAAAAAAAAATTATAGAAGCCTCCAAAGCTTTCAAACGGGGAAGCTTCACGTAAACTTTGTACTAGAATGTCCCTATCAAACACCTCTATTTTTCTACAATGATTGATTAAGCAGTTTAACAATGTATTTTGTGTCAATGATTTCAACTGAATTGGTACGAAGACAATTAAGAATTGAATGCTGTTAATTAACAATGGATTTTCAAGCCGTATATCCTGAGTGGTGTTTTCATTGACAGTAAATCATTTCACCCAGGAATTTCAGCTCTTAGTCCTGAACAATATTCAAGGAAAGCTCAATTCCCTGTGGGAATATTTGTGGCAAATGACAATTAAGGGATGTGGCTAATGTAACATCTTAATGGAATTGGCTACAGAATTAATCCAGACCCATTACACCTCTATTTCATTCACTAATATATTTTGATGGCTTTTTCTTGGATTATCTTGTGATTTCTAGGAGAGAAATGATTTCCAGAGGTAAATGTGAGCTCTCAGTTACCTCCTGGAGCTCTCAATTCCTTCTTCATTGACCAGAAGCATTGCTGAGTGAGAATATGACCTGCAGCAAATACCCCAAGCTCAGCTTTATCATTTCCCAACAAATTCCACCTTCTCAGAATTAAAATAAATCACCAGAATGAATTTGAAGCATCACCCAAGAATGCAGATGACCTGCTGGGTGTCCATAGCTGTTCTGATCTGCATCTTTGCCCTACAGCACCAAAGCCATGGGAGCCACCCCAACTAATTCAGCAGCTGCCAAACCCAGGAGGGATAAAAAACATTCTTGAAGTTCACTTCAAGGTTTTGGTTTCAAGTGTGGGTCGCTCATGTTCCTCTGTTGGAGTTAAAGAGGGCACTCAGGCCTTCCAAAACCAGGGAAGGATGAAATTCCTGAAATCCCTGCTCTGTTCCCAGCCACAGGGCAGCACTTTGGGCTGTTCAGGAAGGGGAAGGTCTGGAATCAGAGCTCCCTTCAGCCCGGGGATGTCCAAAACCATGTCCCACTTCTCCCACAAAGCAAACCCAAGAGCCACAGGAGCACCGACAGCTCCAGCCCCTCTGCCCAGGGCTGCCTTGCTCTGGAATTCTCCCAGCAGCCCAAATTCACCTTTGGGTGTGGAAGGATCCCTGTTCCTGGCAGAGGGCTGGAACTGGATGATCTTTAAGGAGCCTTCAAGCCCAAACCATTCTAGGATGCTGCAATTCTATAATTCCAGGGTTCCGTGAAATTTTGGGGGTTTTTAATGGAAGAATGGGGAATCCCCCATTCCCTGGGCCCAGCCCAGCCATCAAGGCATTTCCAGGTAAAAGGCAGCCCTCAGGATAATGCCCAGGTTTGTCACCTCCTCGCTGTCCAGCAGAGCACAGCCCTGGCAGGATGCACTCTGTCATCCCCAGAAAACCTGGGATCTCTGGCCCTCTTGCTTTTGGGAGATTTGAACTTGAAGTGGTGAATTTATATCATTTCCTCCAGTTCTTTGATGTGGGTGTGGATGAGAGGCTCAACATCATTTGTCTCCTGTGCTTTGGGCACCTTGGACATTCCTTAGCACACACCACCACAGCTCCTGGCTGTCAAACATTAAATTTTTCCTGCTGAGGCACTCTCTGCCCATCAAAATATCTTTCTTTTCAGAATATCAACCTCCTTAAAACCAGGTTACCCCACTCAGGCACTTTTTTAGGCCATAAATCAAACCTAAAACAGGAGGAGTTGGCTTCTCTTCCACTCTTGTACCCTCAGCTCCCAAACACCTCTTTGGAATGCAGCACATGGAGAGCAAGCATAAATCTGGGTTTGAGCTGTAAATAATTGTTAAAGACAAAACCTGAGAGCTGTTCTTTGTTAACCATTTCCTGAGTGGATTTGAAACTTCTAGGCTTTGGTATTTTGGAGGGGAGAGGTGGTGTCAGACGTTCACAAAGTCATTTTGTGGGTTCAGCTTTTCTTTCTCCTGATTTATTCTCACAGTTTTATCAGATCCTCTGGATTTCCTGAAATTATAATCCAGTGCCAACTGCAGTGCAGAGGTGCAGTTATTTTAAGTTATTTTAAGCTATTTTACCCCTTCCACTGCCCTGTTTGTTGCCTGTTGATGCTCCAAGGGTTTCCCATGGAGAGCCCAGAGACATCACATCCAAAAATAGAGTTCCAGAGGGACTGGGATCTTCCTGTTTCACCACAAGTGTGAAATCTGCTTTCTATTCCAGGCAACTTCACAGCTACAAACCACAGCTCATCCCTCCTGCTCCCCAGCTCACGTGCCATCCACACAGAGTAAAAACTTCAGTTTCTGGTAGCATCAGCTGCTTTTTGGGATTTTTTGTTCACAGGGCAGGGATGGGGAGAGCTCTCCCTACTGTTTTTTTCTTTTTTAATATTTTAAATCAAAGGCAGCAGCTCCAAGCTCACAGCTGAAGCTGTTGTCACTCAAATGATTACAGGCAATCATTTGCACTGACTTTCCTGGAGAATTTAAGCTGTGAGAGCTGCTGGAGAACTGTTATCCCACCAAGTTTTCCTTCGTGTATTGCATTGGAGTCCTCTGGACTCCTTCTGTTAGCATTCAAAATCGCATAATCACAGGGATTATATGCTGTGCTTTTATTAAGAGCTCTGGGAATCAGGGTATATTCAACCCAAATCTGACTCAGACCATACATCCAAAATGATCATGTGTTATACTCTATCGTTACAGAACTTTCATGTTAATTATTAAACTTATATTGTTCTATTGTATACATACATTTAGCCCCTCTCTGAATTTCCAACATAGTTTCTCATTATTCTTCTTATGGTTATATAATAATTACATTTAATTACTAAACAATCATCACATCTAACAATTACATAATTTATCATACTGCTTATGCAGGTGCAGTTGATCTGGGAAAGCACAAAGCCCAACATTTTAGATTCTATCTTTAACTTTTTCCAGGGTTTCACTATCACTTCCAGCTCAGGGAAGGAGCATTCCTGGTTCACCAGGATGGATCCTCACAGTCACCTTCCCTGGCCACTTCCCCATCATCACATCCCAAATCCCTCACTGGAGCATCACATCCCTACCACAGCTCTTCAGTCTTCCCAAATCTTCCCAAAATGTAACTCTGATCAAATTAAAAATAGCATTTTTTTAAAGATAAGATTATGATATCACAATGAGAAGTCTCTAATGTGAGAAGATCAGTGAGATTTGGGCTGGGGAGCCCAAAGTGTCACAGTTTGGAGTCACTCCAAGGAATCTTGCTCAGATGGTGGTGGAAGTTGTTTCCTTTTCCCAGCAGCATTCCTGGTTCAGCTGGATGGGATCCTGGAGCTGAACTTGGACCAGCTCTTCCCAAAATCCCTTGGAATTGGTTGGGAGGGACCTCAAAGCCCACCCAGTGCCACCCCTGCCATGGCAGGGACACCTCCCACTGTCCCAGTGTCCAACCTGGCCTTGGGCACTGCCAGGGATGGAAATCCAAAGTATTCCTGGAAAGGAGGAATAAAAATGAGTGCAAAATCCACAGATGGAGCCAAGAAAATTCCTGGGCACAGGGCAGGAATCAGGAATTCAGAGCTCAGCCACGCTGAGCCATTTTTCACAGCTTAATGTGTCATTTCTCTGATATGCACAAAATTCCTATTAATAAATATGCTAAATAAAGCATGACCAAAATTATTGCTTACAAATGTTGGCCAGACAAGTCATCACCACAGAATTCCTATTAATAAATGCATTAAATAAAGCACGACCAAATTTATTGCTCAAAATTCTTGGCTGGACAAGTCACCACCACGAAATCTCCATGATGAGGACAGACAAGGGAGAAAATTCACAATTTCAACCCCACACTGAATTTTTTTCCCCTTTTGAAATGCAGGAAAGTAACTCCAAGAGAGATGCCATTGTTTCTAAATTCCCTGGATTCAAAAGAAAGAGAGATCTGTTCAATGCACAAAAATCATTTGGCCTCTCCAAGACTCCAACTCCATTTTTGTCACCAAAAATGGCTCTGAAATTCCCCATGAAACTGGCAGAGAAAAGGGTGGGTGTGGCTTTATTTCATCAAATTTAAATAATAAATTCCATTTTCTCTTTTAGGGAGTGTTTGTTCTCCCTTTGTCTTAGTTTTGACTGATTTGCCATAAAAACGTGACCTTCCAAGAGTATTTCTAGTTTTGTAACAAAGTCATTTATTTTAGGTCTTTAATTATTAATTACTGAGGAATCTGTGGATTAGAGCTGATAATTAAAACAAGATCAATCCAGTGAACTGTCTCAGAGAAAAAAATCCCAAAAATGAAATCCCAGAACTTCACAGATCAGAACAGAATCTTCCGTTCACAGCTGGGTTTTTTCCCCTCACATTTCCAAAATAAATTAATGAAGCATTTTGCTATGAGAACAAATGTTTTGTTCATCTGGAGACTTGCTTGAAATAAGCTGAAAAAAAAAACATTTTTGCTCAACTTTGCAGATAATGAAAAAATTCAGGCATCAAATTAAATCAATTCTCCTACTGTAAAATGGAATAGGCATTAATTTTTGTTATTTTAATAAAAAACACTGCTGGAGATATGTGGAAATGAAGAAATCTGCCCTTAAAATGAGTCAGTCACTGCCAGACTTTGATCACAGATAAAATTAAATTTGACAATTTATTCCATTCTATTCCCAATCTGACATTCTGTACATTTTCATCCCAAAAAAATGGATTTGGGGAAGGGTTTGCACCAAAATGTCAAGGACCCACTTGGGATTTAGGAAGTGGGAGCTCAAATTCCTGCTGGATCTGACTCAGAGAGAGTTTTTTAATCTTGGATTATCTTAAATATGGAATTGCAGATGCTCAAACCACATCTCCTTCCTCACCTGGCAGGTTCCACCCTGCAGGGTGCAAATTATCAAAGGGGAGGAGGAAAAAGGAGAAAAGAGGGAAAAATGGGGTAAGGAGAAGGAGGAAAAAAGAAAGAGAAAAGGAAAAGGAGGGGGGGAAAAAAGAGGAAAATTTAAAATGGGAGAAAATGTAAAAGGGAAAAAGGGGGAGGATGGGAAAGTGGGAAAAGGGAGAAAATAAAAGGGAAATAAAATAAAAGGGAGAAAATAAAAACAAAAGAAAAATGGGAAAAAATGCAAAAAGAGGAAAAGACGAAAAGTGGAAAGGGGGGGAAGGAAACTGGAAAGATTGGGGGAAGGGGAAAAGTGGGAAAAAGGGAAAAAAAAAAAGGGAATAAAGGGTAAAAGGGAGGAAGGGGAAGAGGGAAAATGGAAAAATCTGCAAAAAATGAGAAAGGAAAGAGGGGAAGACAACAGAAGAGAAAAACTTATTCCCAGAAGAGTAAGAAATAATAATGTATAACCAAATATCAAACTTATTTTTTCTGCATTTCTGCCTGAATCCCAGAAGCTGAACATTAACAGGACTGGGTTAGAAACTTTGGAAATTGTATCTGCCTTAAAATACTCACAGAGCAATTTAGGGATAAAGGAATAAAACAATATTTGCTCAAATAATTTCAGTAAATAAACAGGAACCACCAAAATCCCTGATTTTCCAGGGAAGGTGGGGTCACTCCTGGCTGTCCCTGGTCCTGTCCTGCCAGGTAAGAGCAGATGTGAGGCAGAAATAATTCCAAACACCTGCAGTGGGTAAAGATCAGAGTATTCCATTTAAAAAGCACAGAAAATAATGTATTTAGAGAGCCAATCAAAGAAAAAAACACATGAAAATGTGTTCTAGGAAAATAATTTAAAATGAGGTGATCTCAGTCTCTGGGGCAGCTTGAAAGCTGCTTTTGCACAGTTTCAGGGAGCTTTTTCTCACATCATATCAATGTTTATTTCTCTTTATACCTCCTCTAAATGTTGCACCAGCAGATTATCATGGAACACTACAATCAGCTTTCAAATGACAAAATATTTCTTTAAATGTGCTGTATAATTGGGGATAATTTAATTTTAATTTACCAGAACTCATTTTCTCAATGAGAACTCAGCTTTTTATTCCATTCCTTGTCCCTTGTCCTTGGTCCTTGTCCTGCACAAAACCCTGCCCATCCTTTGGGCCACATCCCTGCTCCTCACTGCTCAAATTCTCTGGAATTTACCTCTGGAAAGCCCATGAGAATGAACTCTAAACCTTATTTGATCATTATTTGGAGTGGCATAAACTGAATTGAAGCTGTTGAAATTTGGAGTGAAGTGCCACAAACTGATTCTGTGCAATCAAACAAATCCACTTCACGTTATTCCAGCAGCTAATTTAGATAAATTTCCCTAAGCAGACAAATCTCAGCTACAAAGAGAGACAGAGATAACAGAACAATATGAAGAGAAAAGGCAGCAATGCAGAATTTTTGTTAAATTAGATAAGGCTTCAATATCAGTAAATACCATTATTATGGTTTTTGTAACACTAAAAACATAGAAGTTTCAAGGAGGAAAATTAGATCTATACATAAAACTATAATGTTTATAATTTATGGAGAGTTACTCTCCAATGCAGAAGAAAAGAACACTTTTGATAATTTACACTTTTCATTTATAATGTAGAAATTTGCATTTAAATATAAATTCCATTTGAATTTCTGGGCCCTGAGTGTGAGTGGAGCTGTAGGAACAGACAAGGGAGGAGGAGAGAGAAGGATTTGAGTTTTCCCCACGTCAGAGAACGGGGTGGGACAGAAATGGGGACGGGTGGGGAGGAGAGAAGGGATCCAGGAGAGCACAGGAGCTCCCCCAGGACACTTGGAGAGAAATCCTCTGAGGAAAGGCTGCAGGAGCAGCTCCAGAGGGAAAATCTCCAGGAGGTGCCACTGCAGAAACCCAGAGGGAGGGAGAACCCAGGGGGTTTGGAGTTCCAAAGGTTCCAGGAGGTTTGGGTGTCCCAAAAGCTCCAGGAGGAGGTTTGGTGTTCCCAAGGCTCCAGGAGTATTCCAAAGGCTCCAGAGATTTGGTGTTCCAAAGGTTCCAGGAGGTTCAATGTTCCAAAAGCTCAAGGAGGTTTGGTGTTCCAAAG
>WBNQ01063101.1:0-27972 GCA_013401375.1 Spizella passerina | reverse complement strand
TTCTGGTGCAGCTCTTTATGCTGCTCTGCATGAATAATGCTACAGGCAAAGCTGGGGATGGAACAGGCACTACAGAAAGAGGGAAAATGAAGAAAACTTCCAGCGCCACTTACAGCAGGATCAGCAGCAAAAAGCAGACTGTGGGTAAGAAAGAAGACAACCAGGTAAGGATGGTCCCTCCATCACAGCTCCCTGTCCTGAGCTGGCTGCAAACCAGCCTGGAGGTGAAGGGCAATTACAAACACAAGGCCAAATCCTCTGAAAGCAGCCCCAGGAGATGCAGCTCTCACCTGTGCTCAGGGTGTTCACCTGGCAGCCAGCAGGGTGCCCTGTCCGTGCTGCCAGCACATTGCTCCTGCAGGTACCCCCAGCTCACGGGGGTGAGCACAGCTAACACCTGCCTCTTGCTGCCCTATCTGGGGATGGCAAGATGCAGTTATTTCAAGCTAAAGTGAAATATTCGGATTTTCTAGTGTGCAAGTGATCTTTTTTTGAGATCAAGAAGGGTGTTTCGATGCCAGTTAAGATTTTGGCCCTTTGTTCACTGGGACAGAAACTGTTGGCTGGTGAAGGGAGGAGGAGCCCGGTGGAGGGGGTATGTGACAGCCATGGGACGGGGCAGCTGAAGATTATTTCATTATGTCAGCATGTAAGTTAAGATTGCATAGGAAATCTCTACTGTCTCTATAGCTCCTCATTGTTTGACTACAACTGCGCTGTGGTTTTAACCATGCTTAAAATACAATTTCCCAAGTTTTGTAAAAGCTCACTAAAAAGAGGATTCCATTAAGGGAAGCTCTGATTTTCCCCTAGTTGTCCCTGTACAGCTGTTTCTAAATCACTTGTAAGCCTTTTCTGCCATGCTGAGTATTACACAGCACAGAGCCGAGCAAAGTAAAATGATCGATATTGTAATGGACTTCTCATCCTAGTACCATGGCAGAAATAATAAATGTCATGATATATGGCAGCCCTTCTAAAGCCCTATGGAGCCAAATGAGACGCAGTAAGCATATATCTCCTACTTCCTACCCCTGTTTTGTTTCTCTGTGTCTGTCCTTTGTTTCCTCCCACATTTATTTCCTCCATAATGGAAGACTGTGATTGTATTAAAAGTGACTCTGCACTCAGGCCATGCTGTGGTTGCACTGTTCCCTTCAGCAGGATCCAATCCAGCGGGGTGTACTCTGGAGCTGCAGTTTGTGAGCTGCTCAGTGCCCTGGGGACAGGGCTTTGGGCGGGTTTGAGCAGCAGCCGCGTCCTCCTGTTGGCATTACAGGTAAACGTCATTCACTCCCTGCCACTATTACTGTGTAGGGTTCGCCTTCCAGCTCCTGTCTGACATCTGGGTCATGCCATAACTTCATTTGAAGTTTTGATACTAGTTCCCATTTTCAATCCAACCCAAACAAATGCCTCGTTTGCATTTTTTCAGCTCTTGAGGCTGAAGTGTCTGATCAGTTAATGATGCCTCTCTCTGCCAGGGACACCAGCAACTGCACTTGGTGGGATTTCTGCCTCTGCTGCTCCACAGATCCCTGGGTGTATCTTCCCATAGCTGCCACTCTTCCTACCCTAAGGGCCACCCTCAGCAGTAATTACTTTGTAAAGATAATAAGAAATTAACCAAACCAAATGTTAGAAAATGAAATAAACAGTTTGTTCTCTGGTTCCTTGTGAGACTTTAAGAGGAGTAAATGACAGAATCACAGAATATCTGTCTTCACTCATATGCTAAGCTGCGCTTCAATTTATTTCTGTACCTTGTTTCCACACACAATTTAACTATTACTGAATTTTAGTCAGCCTGTGGCACCCCACCTGAAACACCTCAGTGGACAACCAGCTCTAAAGTTAAGAGGACAGTAGGGGATCATATCCTGATGAAACCATGTGTATCCTGTGGAACTGCATTTGCTGTTTGCAAAGGGGCCAGCCTCATGGAAGAGTGAGGAAGGGGAATCTTTCACAGGGTAAGTTTCATTTTCCCATTGTGACAATTATTCTTCACTTCAGTTTGTCTCATTTTCAGCAACACCATTTAATGTTGTTCCTTTGTGAATGTGAATGAAGGTAACACGACTACAAGCTACACATTACAAATCAGTGGAGAGATAAGAGTACCAAGAGCCTATATGCTTTTATTTTTGCAGAGTGAGTGTTCAGGTAAGTGTGAGATTAGCACACAAGAGACCTGACTGTTGCAGATCAGACCTGGGACACGACGGCCTGGGATGTGTGGATGGTGAGCCCAGCCCAGGGCCTCTGATGGGCTCCCACCGCTGAGGCAAACAAGTCTTTCCAGGACTGGTAGCTCTACATATCAAATAACCCCGTGACTTTAAGCTTTGTTGTGACAGATTTCCCCGTGTGCCAATTCACATTAAAAAGTGGTTTGCTCCCATCACATCAGCTGAAAAGGAGGTTCCCACAGTGTTGTTGTCCCTGGCCTTCAGAGCCAGCGGCACAGGGAGCAGTAGCTCGGGGTGGGTGCTCATCCTAACAGGTAATGCACAGAAAGGGACCTGCTTTCGTTCACTTATTATTTTAGTCAAAGATGACATAAACAACCAGCTCCCGTCACAGAGCGAGGAGGGCACGTTCCACTGCAGCACGGCTCTCCGGCCGCAAGCCCCGCGCCAGGCCCGGGGCTGTGGCCGCGCCCCCATCGCTGTCCCCACGTGCAGCGCGGCCCTGGAGCGGAACGCTGCGATCCCCAGCCATGGCTCTGCCCCACGTGTGATGCGGCCCTGGAGCGGAACGTTGCGATCCCCGCGGCGCCAAGGCGGCCCCGGCTCCATCGGGGCGGCCCCGGCTCCATCGCGGCCGCCCCGGCTCCATCGCGGCGGTCCCAGGCCCGGGCGGGGCCCGGAACCCCTCACACGGCCCCGGCGCCGCGACGCCCCCTGGCGGCCCGCCCGGCCCAGCGCGCTACCACCGTCAGCGTGCGCGCGTGCGCAGGGGCGGCGCGGGGGACCGAGGGACGGGCGCGCGGCTCTCGCGAGAGCACGAGGCTATATCAGCGAGTGGGCGGGCACGGGGCTTCCTTTAGTGCGCGTCCGCCCGCATAGCCGCAGCCTCCCTCAGTCGTGCCTCAGCCCCGCGATGGAGGACAGCGCCATGGACATGGAGAGCATGGGCCCACTGCGTCCGCAGACTTTCCTCTTCGGTAACTCTCGCCGCGCCACCCTCTCCCGGAGCTCGCTGGCCCCGTCGCCCCCGCAGGCCCCGGGGCCGAGCGCCGTGCGGGTGCCGTGCAGGGCCGCGGCCTGTGCCGGCCGAGCGCCGCCCCTCCGCGCGCGGGGAAGGGGCGGGGGGGCTCTGTCGGGGCCGGGGGCGCGCAGCGGCCGTTCCCGCGCGCTCGCACGTGGCGCGCGGCCCGCACGTGGCGGGGCCCGTCCCGCTTTGTTCCGCGCTTTGTTCCCGGTGCCTCCGCCGTTCCTAAGGACGCGGCGCCCGCGGAGCACATGGCAGCGCGGCCGGAGGCGGAGCACGTGGAGCGCCGCGGCCGCGCGCGCCTTGCTGCCCGTAGCTCCGGGGCAGGCCCGGCCGCCCACGGAGCGGAGCTGCCATCGCCCCGGGCACCGCGGCGGGCGCTGGGCGGGGATGGTTTGATTGAAACTGCCGGGCTCGGACGGGCCGCGCGGGGAGCTGCGTGCTCGGCAGCAGGCCGCGCTCGCCTGGGGTTTTGCTCTCCCCACGTGTTCCGCTCCTGTTCCGTGCGTGGCTGAAGTGTGCCGCTAGTTCCCTGGAAGCAGCGAGCTGCCGAGTGACTGGTTAGCAAATACTTATATCTTAAATAAAACGGAAAGCTTATAATTAAATTGTTTTCTTACAGGCTGCGAGCTTAAAGCGGATAAAGAGTTTCAGTTTAAAGTAGATGATGAAGAAAATGAACATCAGTTATCTCTGAGAACGGCAAGTAGCGTTTAGCTTTTCCGTTTTAAGTGTAGTGGTGTGCTGTGATGTTGGTTTTTTTACGTGTATTTCTCCAGTTATAATACCGGTGATAATTGTTACATGAATCTATTTAAAATAACTA
Source organism: Spizella passerina (assembly GCA_013401375.1). Taxonomy (NCBI): domain Eukaryota; kingdom Metazoa; phylum Chordata; class Aves; order Passeriformes; family Passerellidae; genus Spizella; species Spizella passerina. The sequence continues at coordinate 23,930 of WBNQ01063101.1, read as the reverse complement.
TCTTCTTACTGGCAGTGGAGCACACTCTGTAATTTCAGATATTTTCTGTATTGAAAACGTTTCTCCACTGGTGTTTCATTGTAGGCAGTAAGCAAATGCAAGGCTGGAAAAGGTTAAAAATCAACTTACAGTGAGTTAATAAGTATATGTTAAATGGAATTAAATACTAGACTGTACACTGAGGCATCCCTAAGGCAAACACTGCTGATGCTACAGGAGCAGAGGGAGAAGGATCGACTTGTCAGAGTCATACATAGGCACACTCTTGTAGATTACTAGAAACTTGATTTTTAAGAATCATTTCAGTGTGTTCACAAACATAGCTGGGATTCTTTTTCTTTCCTAGAAGCAGATAATAAGTAAATCCATATAAGAAAGCAGAAACTTTATATTTTGATTTATTGTCCTTGGTTTGCCCTCTCCAAGGATGTAACTGAGAAACCTCATCTTTCATTCAGATAATCCATCTGACAGACTCCCAGGGAATTCTTGAATGGGTCCTTAGGTCTTTTTGGTGCCACACAAGTCAAATGCAATATTTCAAGGCTTTTGTTCTCGACTGAGTATGTTTTTATTGAATAGCAAAACACTAATGTGCCCTATCCTAACAGGCAAGAAATCGAAGAGTTGTAGCATCTTATGGCGTGTTGCTGTCTTTATTTAAATGCAAGGAAATGCTTTTGTACCTGGAAACAAGAGAGTCTAAATTGTGGTCTAATTCCTACAGAAGATTCGCTTCCTGGAGGTCACTTGCATAACAAGTATCTCCAAACATTTCATGCTGTTACTTAAAACATTTCTGTCTTAGCTATGTGAATCATGTGTTTTTCATCCTTGTATGTTATGAAAACTACAGCCTGGACTTGACAATGAGTAATTTGTTTTTAATTAAAATTCCTTTTGATAGAAGAGTATAGCAATGTTTAGGGCAAGTCCACTTGCAGATTTCTTCTGTCTGAATGTTTGTTATGCAGTTAAAATTACTGATACTTCAATTGTATTGTTTTACTCAAAGTTCTTTTTCTAATTATATTTTCAAAATTACCTGTAGCATGTCTTCTGATGTTGTACTCTAAAGGATGAAGTGAAAATCCACACCACTACTTTTTGTTAGGCTTGTGAGGGGAATGAAGTCTTATGTCAGTAACCTCTTCTCGTAAAATTAAAACGGGTGATGCACAGGACAAAAAGGATTAACATACCAAAGGACAACTAGGAAATATTTAAGAGACTTTTAAGACTTAAAAGGTGTGGGACATGGTTAAAACAAAAAAGACCTTATTGAGTAGAGGAAGGATTTAAAGAAAAGGTGTAAAGGCAGCAAGTACCTGGGGGCTGGTCTGTGCTCCCAGATGTTGTCTTTACACCACCAAGTGTGGTGGGGGACTTGGGCATGAGCAAGATGGGGAGAAAAGGGAGTAAAAAGGAAAGGAGGAGGATAGATGCAGGAGGTAAAAGTGCCATGAATTTCTGTGAATGTCTTACCAATGGCAGCTAAGAACGGGGATGGTCGCTGCTTCATGACCTATTTGGTGTGCATCCCTTCAATGCAGAAATGTAAGCATGTGCATGGATGCTTGACAAACACGAGAAATAAATTAAAAGTGCTATAGGATTGAACTGGGGCGAATGACAGGACATGGTCTAAAAGTTTTGTCCCACAAAATAGCTGAGCAATTCAGTGTTGTTGACAACACACTTAAGAGGTGAGATCAGAGCTGCAATTTCACCTCCTTGAATTGCTAATAACAAAATTTGCCAGAAGTAGTGAATCCAGTGTTCTGTTTTCCAGCCTTCAGTCTGATACATCTTAAGTGTGGACCATTACAGCCTCATTAAAGCTCTCCAGTTCTTGAAGGATAGAAACTTCTGTGCCTCTGCCTGAAGTGTTCACACCCACGTCTCCCGTTGGGGTTGGAAAGCTTTCTTTGTTGGAGGTTTAGGGAAAGAAGCACAAAGCCTTGTGCACTGCTGTTGGGAAGAGTTGTAGTACTGAGTGTTTGTGGTTTTCACATCTCCTGCATGTACCCCTGTTAGAGGGGCCCAAGGTTCAGTGGAGTCTCAGGCCTGACCGCTGTTTGTCACTCACTTGTCTCCTTGCAGAGTTTTGACTCTTCAGAAAGTGCCAGACTCAGAGTAAGGGATCCAGGTACTTTAGAAATGCCTTGGGACAGCAGTTCCTAGTCTGTAGTGAATTACAGCAAAAGGCATGTGCATAAATCACAGTATTCAACTAAGCTGCTGTTAAAATCCTCAGTGAATGTCAAGTAAGCAAAAGGTGCACAGTGTGGTAAAGGGAAGCAGTTGGCAGATAAAATGTGGCAGGAGGGGGAAAGCTATACGTGTGATTCTGTAGAGGAGATAATGTGTTTGTACTTCTCTCCTTGGACCAGCTGTAGAGCTGACTGAACTTGCCACTGCCCCTTTTTGGTGCAGTGATCCAGCAGCAAGTGACCTGATTTCACTATCATCAGAACATGCCTGGAGGTGCCCCTTGGAAGTTTCAGTGTTGTGGAGGCAGGGTGTCAGCTTAGGATGGAATTTGATGGAATAATTTGTAGTCAGAAATGCAAATTTCAGTATTTAATGATGCAGAACAGTGAATGGAGTTTAGAGGATTTAAAATATTTGGGATGCTCAGACTCTGTGTCCTGTTCTTGACTTCACAGGTTACTTTAGGTGCTGGAGCCAAAGATGAATTACACATTGTAGAAGCAGAAGCACTGGACTATGAAGGCAACCCTACAAAAGTAGTACTGGCATCTCTGAAAATGTCAGTGCAGCCTACAGTAAGTGCAGAAGCTTTAAAGATCTACTGTAAATTTGGTCTCTAGTGAGAAAAAAGTTAAAAATGGCTTGGGTCAGCTGAATTTTAGTGAAACTGAACAATGTGTTCAGAGAAGTGTCTGTTTTACTGCATATACATCTTTTTTGTGCCTGGTAGAGTACTTGAGTCATGTGGAGATAACAGACATGTTCAAATTACACATTTTTTAAGGGACAGTAATTATTCATACCATCTATAGACAGACAAGTCCAGGCATATGCAAGCAGATGCATCTTTAGGTTGTGTTGCTTTTTTTTTAACCTGGGATGGGAGCAATTAATTTTTTCTCCAGGTCCCAAGCTCTAATGCCACTCTGAAGATCATAGCTCCTCTCTGATTGAAGGGCACCTTGTTGTCATTTCTGCTATCTGGAATGTAGTTTGACTCAGCTGCTGGTAGTGTACAACTACACAGTGCTGGGGCAGGTGGGATGGATGATGTTCAAATTGACATTGCTGCCGAGTAGAAACAAATGTGTATTTTTCTGGCCTTGGTGTGCTTTAACTGGGATAAGCAAGGAGTGCAGTAAAGCCCTGTGTGTGCCTTATTGACACTGAGCTGACCTTCTAACACTGGCAGAACACTCCTTTGAAAGGGACCTTGGAGTAACAGCCATGGAGTCTCCAGCTGTTGATGCTCATTTCCACTGGGGTGGGATGTCTGTTAATTACACTTTGCCTGGAATATGTGACTGAATACCAATGCTTTGTCTCACAGGTTTCATTGGGTGGCTTCGAGATCACACCCCCAGTGGTGTTGAGGTTGAAATGTGGCTCAGGGCCCGTTTATGTCAGTGGTCAGCACCTCGTAGGTACGTGTGGCTGCTCACTGCTGTGTCCTGGCAGCACCTGCAGAACTTCCAGGGTTTGCAGCTGGTGCTGCAAGCAGTGCCTGTGCTGCTGCTGACCCTCTGAATCTAAAGGCATATCCTCAGCATAAAGGGGCTGTAGGGCAGAAGTTGGGAGGAGTGCTTGCATGCCTTTGCTTGCCACTTGGTTTTTGTGTGGATAAGAGTTATTTGTCATCCTTGGAGTTTCAGTTCTAATTTCTCCCTTAGAAGTGGACGTTGGGTGTCCCACTGTAGGCTTTCTGCTTATCAGCTGAGTGTGAGAAGACTGCCCATGAAATAGTTCTGGTTTTTACCTAAACTAACCCAGGACTAGTCTTCTCCTTTAAGAAAATCTCTTTGACGTTTGTCTACTAGTTTTCCAAAATGTCTCCTTAGGATTGGAGAAAACATTATTTTTGACTTTGTGTTGTCTGTTGTACGTGAAAAGTGTTCTGACCAGTGTGAGGGGTGGTAGTTCACCTGGTTGGGATTTCCCTGTAGTAGTACCTGCTTCAGTCAGGTGGGAAACCTCCTAGTCAGAGGTTAGGGCACTAGTGGGAAGCTTCCTGATACCAATTCAGCACCTCAGCCAGGCCAAACCTACTCAGTTGTGGGTAATGCTCTTTGTTTCTTACTAGCAGTCTTGCTTTATATTGTTAAGTGAGGTGAGATTTTTACATTTTGCCTTTGCTTTGTCAGCGTTAGAAGAAGAACCAGAATCAGATGAGGAGGAAGATGATGCAAAAATTGTAAATGCTTCAACAAAGAGACCAGCAAGTGGAGGAGCTAAACCACCGCAGGTATATGGACTTGCAGTCACTTTGTTTGCAGCATTTTCTTCTAGTTTGGGATTAGTGCTGTCTCTAGGAGGAAGTAGTTAGATGCCTTGCTGTTATAAGTGGGACGGGATTATTTTGTACTGAATTACAGAAGGTCCCAAAATTTTGCTGAAGGGGTAGATAGCTACTTTTGTGGAAATTCTGTCTCCTGTAGTAACTGCATGTTCTGGTATAAACATCAGTGTACTGCAAGAGTTGGTGCTGATTAAAGCACTGGACTTTCCTAATGAGGAAAGGTTCCTAGGCTCAGAGCACATGCAGTAAACTAGTCAGCAGCTTTGGACTTGGCAGCTGTAAGTTCCTGGGTTTAGCTAAATTTAAGGAAAGTAGCCTTGTACTTGTGCCATAGTTGTCTTGTATGCCAATTGCTCTTTATTACCAGAAAATGGTATCAACACTTAACAGACTTTCTTTCTTAAAGAAAAAACTAAAATTAGCAGAAGATGATGAGGATGACGATGAAGATGAGGATGACGATGATGAGTATGTATTCCTGTTTTGATAATGTGTTTTAAAATACAGGGCTAACTTTGAGAACATGAATTGTGTGACACAACTGGATGCTAAGTGAAAAAGCTCCTGTATCTTGGCTACGGAAAAGGCATCCTTGTCTTGCTTATCTCTACAATGCTATGTAAATTAATGTTCTTCAGATATGTTATACTGGGCTTCCTGTTACTCATTAACTTCTAAACGTCCCTAGGATATATCCCTTCAGTATTGAAGGGAAGGGAGTGCATTTAACTGCTTCAAAGGTAGTGCTTGCCCCAGCACTTAGCCATGTGTTAAGGTATAAAGTAAACTTGAAAAGACTGCTTGCTTCCTTCATGAATAAAACATTTTATTGGGAGGGAGGGAGAAGATCAATTCCTAACGTGGATCTTGAGTTATGGTGAGTGACTTCCTTTTTAATTGTAGTGATGAGGATGACTTAGAGGATGATGAGGAAGAAATTAAAGCGCCAGTAAAGAAAGTAAGTGGCTAATCCTGTGATACGATAGTAATCGGGCAGGTAGTCCCTTAAATCAATGAGTTTTATCACAGCTCTCTGGAATGTGTGAATGGGGGATGCACTAGGTTTAGCTCAGCCTGTGTGAAGAAACTGTAATAGGGCGTGGAAACACTTCAGTGTGAATGTGCATCCATCCAGTCCATGTTCTATTCCTTGGCTGCAAAGGGGTGGCTGGGTCTTATCAGCACAGGGATGCAGCTGTCAGACTGGTGTGGGCCTGGATGGCTGTTAAACAGCAAATAAAATCCTGCTCGAAGGGGGTTGTGCTTCGCAGTTGTAGTCCCGCATGCAGTGGAAAGGAGCTTTCAGCGGCTTCAGACACAAGAGGCTGTGAACGTGTGAGCCTCTGGCCGGGTTCGCTGCGCGGGGCCGGGCCGGGAGTGCTGCTCCCTCAGCCCTCGAGGGCCACCTGGCGGTGCTGTGAGCGCCCTGCAGGGCAGCTGCGCCGGGAGGAGGGGGCGGCGTTTGCTTGTTCTCACACTTGTGTACTTCAGCTTGAATTTTTATGTTCGTGCCTACTGTTTAAAACCAAATATTTATAGTTTTACTTCCCCATGTGCTGTTCCCTCCCTACTGAATTGCCATAAGTGACAGTGCACAATGGCCTGGTAATGAGTCTGAAACGCAGATCCCAGCCATCTGAGGTGATCTGGGGCGACTGAACAAAATGGTCCTGATTGATACAGGAATTTTAGATTCTGTGTCTTAGATATGCATGTGGTATCATGTCCATGCACATCCCAGACAGTATTTCTGGATGAAATGCCAAATGAAATAATGGTTGTGTTACAGAAAAAAGAACTTGTTCCTGGGTGTGTTACTGTTCTGCACGAAGAGGATTTCCTTTGGGTTCCTGTAACATGCTATCTTGAGTTTACTTGCAGTTCGTGTGACAGATGAACTTGTGTGCTTGCCTTTCAGCCTGCTCGTGAGGTTGCAGGGAAAAATATGCAGAAAGCAAAGCAGAATGGAAAAGACTCTAAGCCATCCACACCAGCATCCAAATCAAAAGTGAGTGAAAACAACTGAGTAAAACAAAGCTTTATTTTACTGAGGAAGCTAGTTTCTTGCCTAATGGTAACTTCAAACAACATACTAACATTCAAATTAGGTTTTTAGATCTTGATATGAAGCATGGTGAAGGTACTGTTCACTGTTTCATGTTTTCTGTGAAATTCTTCAGTGATCAGTATATACCTACAACAGTCTGGATCTGAAATCAGACATGCTGTCCCTTGGGAATACTGGTAATTCTTTGGTTTGAAACACTGAATCTGTTGGTTTTGTGCAGCACCTAGTACCAGAGGGTGACTGCCGAGTGTGTTTCCACTGGAGAACACTGGAGGCTGTTTCCCAGTGGAAACACAGGAAAAGGGGCTCTCATGACATTGACCCACTGCAGGACTGGCAGTTTCCTTCCTTGTTAATGCTGTGTGGTTGTGTCCTGATGCCTTGTGCAGCTTCTCCTTGCTGCATGTTCTCTGACATGGTGCCAGGAGGGTTCATACAGACATGAGCATGGGATGCATGGCAGGACAACATGTGAGAAGCACTGCAGGTGTGCCTTTTAAAGCATGACCTAATCTGGCTGCAGATGTGGATTCAACTCTGAATCACTAAAAATTTTGGCTGTTTTTGTTGTCATTTCTATTCAAAGAGCTGTGGAGGCACCTGCCCAGAAGCATGAGACACCAGCTGTGCTAACTCTAATAACTCCAGATTTGAAAATAGTTACTTTTCATGCTTCTAAGGAATGTGAGGGAAGCATAAATTTAGATTTTGTGACTGTCTAAAAATTGTATGGACTATCAGTGTGATTTATGAAATTTATCTTATATTCTCTGTAACTTTATGTGCAAGTTACTAATGAAATAATTTTCAGACTCCAGATTCCAAGAAGGATAAAACTCTAACTCCAAAAACACCAAAAGTCCCTCTGTCATTAGAGGAGATAAAAGCAAAAATGCAAGCATCTATAGATAAGGTGAGTGTTTGGGAATGAAGTTTCTCAGCCTTTCTTTTACACTTCCACAGATGAGAAAAATTGGATGTTTCAGTAAATGGTTATGATGTTGCTGATTCCTGTGCTGTTACTATGAGTGGGTGTTGATGTTGAAGCTCAGAGAAATGAAAACACATTTGCGGGGGAAAAGCCTCTACTCAAGAGAAACAAAACCACTTTGTTTATATTTTTCCAGTATTGGTGATTAGCAGTTTGGTATTGCTTGGTGAACTGTCTCTGTTCAAATTTTAAAAAACCCCTTAGGCTATACTTACTGTTAAGGTGACTTTAATAGTGCATGTACAGTTTGGGTTGCTAAATTAAAGTGGGAGTGAGTTCTTCACGTGGTTGGAATGCTTTGGTCTTGAAGCAGTATCCTGGTGCTTGTAAGGCTCACTAACTTCCAGAAGAGGGAGATAGGTGCTTGTGGTATGAGTTCAAGCCCTGCTGCAGACCTGAAAGCTTTTGCTTTCTGGGGGGATCCGGGCTTGAGTCTCCTTTCAGTGGATGCTTCACCCTTTCAGGGTGTCAGGCAGTCACTTGCTCTGGCTGTTACCAGGTGTGACCAGCACTTGCTGGTCACATGTCAGTAGTGCTGTTTAAGTATAAAATAGAAAATGCAGTTGCAGGCTGGTTGGGTGCAGCAGGTGATGCTTTACCTCCTGGGCCAGGGTTGAAGTGCGTGTGCCAGCCAGGGCTGAGTTCTGAGTACCCCTGTGCTTGGAGCAGATGGCAGTGAGGGCCTGCCTGTGGCTGCACTTGGCTAGCTCACAAGTGCTGATGTGAGTGCTAGGGAGCATTGCTGGTTTGCTGATGGGGTTTTTTAATTCAAGATCATACAGTTCTTAAACCCATAAAATGGTAAACAAAGGAAATAAAGAATTAGGATCATCTTCTGCTTAGATCCATTAGTGTGTTGGGGCTGCTTTTTTCCAGGAATGCAAAATGAGACCAGAAGTGTTTAAATACAGGTGGAGGCAGAATGAGCAACGACAGGCTGTGATGAGGATGGAACTGCAGAGCCCTGGCCTGTGAGCCTGGTGTGCTGGATGGGCCCATGGTGGTGGGTCTCAGTAACCCAGGGAGCTGCTGTGGTGGCAGGAGTGGCTCAGGAGCCATGATCAGTGGCACTTGTGCAGTGTGAGCACAATGCCTGAGCTGCTCACAGTAGGCATGGGAGCAGACAGTAGACACTGCAGAGGGAAGCATGCAGAGCAGACAACTGGCAAAAAGAGCCTTAAAATAAATTACCTGGTGCCTGAAGAGTGCTTCTACAGAGAATGCTGTCTAGCAGGGAGCAGCTAAGTGTGCTGTCCTAATTGACATGTGATATTTCAATTGATTCACCTGAGAAATTGGAAGGTATTTATTTTGGGACATGTGAAGAGAAATCAGTGTCTCCTAAAATAGCATGCTGAATTATTTTCCCTGGAGACACTAGGAGACAAGATGATAAACCTGTATGTATGATTTAGTAACTGAATCTGCATTGTACATTTGAGCATGTGCAAACACAATTCCAGGGATTACAAGGAAGTGTTTCCAGAACAGTTCTTTAATTTAATAGAAATCACGTGTTAATGAGTAGTGTATTAGTGAGTTTTAAAAGATAGGTGGAAGGTCAGTTCATGTTTTGCTTAAGAGAACTGAAGTTAAAAATCTGCCTGTGAAGGGTGGTCTCAGGTTGTGTGTTGCAGTAAGAGTCCATAAATAAAGAATTAATTGTAATTTATCTGAGTAGCATGGGACTGTTTACTACAAACAATGATTTTAAGTGGTGAACACTGTTATGATCTTCAGCATCAGCAAAGAATCTTGAACAGCAATTCAGTTTGTAGCCACTTCTGTCAGAAATAGCTGGGCATGGTAGAAAAACAAACTTCCTAAAATGGTTTAAAGCAGACTAGTGTGGGAAGTTGCCAGGTGAGTTCAAACTCCATGTATTGCAAAGGGTTTTCAGCATCATGTGTTGAAAGCATGAAGTGACCTGCAGACCCTAAAGTTTGTTTTTTTTTTTCCAAATAGGGTACTACCCTTCCTAAGCTGGAGCCCAAATTTGCCAACTACGTTAAGAATTGCTTCAGGACGGAGGACCAGAAGGTAACAGGATTCATCAGAGCTTGATAAAGTCCAAAAACTTTTATAACCTTGGGGATTCTTTTCCACTTTTTAATCTTTACAAGCTTTGGACTGTGTTAAAGGGTTGCAAACCACAAACAATACTTCAGGTTAAATATATGGGAATGGTTTTAAGGGTTTTAGTTGGCTAAGATGGGAAAGCTAATATTTTATTACATTTTTCCAGCTTTTATATGGTTGGTAAATTATCTCTTGCTTACTAAACCCACAGAATTTTCCTTTTGGCACCATATTGGCTAAGGAAATGAGTTGTGGTTTCCCTTGCTGCTGAATTTGGCCACCTCAGCCAGTCTGGTGTTCAGCCCTTTGTTGGGGAGGGTGTCTGGGACAGCAGAGCTGTTTCGTGATGGAGATTATGGCATTCTTGCCACATTCTCTCCCAGAATCAACAGAGCTCTTGAAGAGAGCAGAAGGCGAGTTGTGATATCAGGAAGCAAGTTTCTGAGTTAGTTATTACTTAACATAGACTGAGCTGAAAATGTGTCTTAGATTTTCCCATCAAAATTCCACCAAGTCAGTTCTGCAGTGACAGAATTGCTTATGCTTTCCTGCTTCCCTCAGTGGTGTGGTGTAAACTTGTCTGATGGACAGATTGATACGTTCCTGAAGGAATGCTGAAAAGCAGTCAGCCTCAGCTACTGGACCTGCTGTGGCATTAGCCAGGGTGGGCAGAGTTCAGCCAGTATTTGCCTCACTGATCCACACCCATCCTCTCACTCAGCCTTCACTGAATTCTTGCTATTGTGACCTAGTGTGAATAATAATCTTCTAGCAGAAGGATCCAATGTCATGCTTTCAACTTGATTTTCTCTGAAAGGAATGTACTTTTGTTGCAATTTTTTGTCAGTATTTTATGAAATAAGTGGTGATTGTAAGCTAAAAATAATTTTTAAAAATGGATTTCAATTTCTAACTTTCTGTGTACACTTCCAGGTCATTCAAGCTCTCTGGCAGTGGAGACAGACTCTGTAAGAAAAGAAAACAGTGTAAACAGTTCGTTAAAATCTGCAGTCTTACTTCTGTAACCATTATTTGGCTGTTCTTTTTACAAATACTGAAAGAGCTTTCCCTCCTGTGTCTGATAAATGTCATCCAGATTACCTTGCCAAGAATGCGTTGTCCAAAATGCCTGTTTAGTTTTTAAAGACAGGACTCCACCCTCAGCTTCAGTTAAAGTATGTATGGAATGTTTTGATAAGGCATGGTGGTGGTCAGACAAATGGAAATGGTGGGGAGACTAAATGTATGTGAAAATAATAAAATTTAGTATTTTGATACAGTACTATTGTTTCTTTTCTTATGGATGAGGGTGATCTGCATACTGAACCCAGAGATAATTGGGCTTGAAAGTCCTCTGAGGAACTACCTTTAAAGATTTTAGCTGCTTCTCTTCAGCAAGTACACATAAACAATGTGTGTTGTCAGCTTCAAAAGCAACTCCAGCTCCGTGAGCTTTGGAGCTACAGAGCAGATGATTGGGAAGAAGGCTGAAGTGGCAAGTGGGGCTTTATTCTTGTCTGAAAGTGACCACTAATTATATAATTGCCTAAAACAGCCCTTCCTGCGTCTCAGTTTCTGACCTGCTTCACTGCACTTTGGTTTATGGTTTCTCTCTAACTACTGGGTTTATAGGGCCTGGAACTGCACTTGTAAAATGCAATACTTTTGATCTGGGATTTGCTGGCTGTGCTGTTCCTCTGAGGAGCTGCAGAGTCTGAGGCTGCCTCCCATAATGACACCTGTGAGGATTTTGTGGAGAGGAGAATTAGCTTGAATGCTGTAGGGTGTGCCTAGAGAGCTCACTGAGTGAGTTCAGAGCCTGAGGATAAATTCCTGGGAATGCTGAGACTGATCTCCAACAAATCCAAAACCTTAGATGAGCAGGAAGTCCTCTTTGGTCCTCTGGCCTTCACATGATGCTCAGAGCCAGAGTTAAAATTTTGGGCCACTGTTGTTACATGAAGTAAAACACCAATGTTTGTAAGGGCTTTGAGGTGAAGGGAAGCATGGATGTCTGTGCCTTGAGGATGAGACTCAAAGCTCCTGTCTGCTGTCACTTCAGTGCATGACTGTTCCACCTTGTGTCCAGTGACTGCAGTCATGGAGACTGAAGGAATACTCAGAAAACATTCAAACACTTAAAATGTAACTATCAAACTCTGCTTTAATCCTTGCTGTGTTTGGAAATTAACACAAGTGACTTGTGTTCTCATAGCAGAAAACCTCCTAACCTGAGTAAAACAGTTTGAGTTTTCCCCACTTGAAGGACTTGGGTCCTGCAACAAGTGGCTTTGCAAGACATGTGAACACACGCTAGGTTGTGCTGGTTGGGCATGGGGTCTGTTCTACTGAGCATTCTTTACAAGTTGTTTAGGTAGGATAGACAATAGGATAGACAATTTGATTTGCCACTGAATTTATTTTTTGATGTTTGCTGTTATAAACCCTTAGTTCCTATAGTTGAGATGCTGGGTGCAATGGAAAGCTCTGCAAGTCCCCAGAAGCAAATAGATCTTTGGGGGAAAATAAAGGCAAGGGAAGTGCATGGGTAGACAAGCAAAACTGCAAGTCTTGTGTCAAAGATTCGTTTAAGCTTGAGTATAATTGCAGCATGTGAAATGGCAGAGTATAACGGTTTGAAATGCCTGTTTTGGTGGGGTTATGTCAATAGATGATGTCATATTCACAAGTGAGAGCAGATTTCCCTGGTGAAACAGCTAATGGCACAGACAGGCTTATTTAAGCAAAATTGCCCTCAATTTTGGCTGAAAGAAGTGAAAATTGTACAGTAATTTCAGCAAGAAATTGCTAGCCAGTAAAATACTCTGATTGCTAAAGTTTTAAGAAGCCAGGGTGTTGTCTGTCTGTAGGTGACTGACCAAAGCAGGCCTGGGGTGCAGCCGTGCTCGCAGAAGCGCTGTGGGGAAAGGCAGAGCCTGTATGGGCAGCTCTGAAGGAAATCGCTGCTGTGCTGCTGCTGAGGTACAATGTAGGTCAAGTTGTCAGCTGCTGTTGAACCTCGTGAGGCATCTTGGAATCTTGGAGGCACCCTGGTGGCAGAACAATAATTTCACTTGGCCCTGGTTGGGTCCCACACTGTTCTCTACCAGTTCATGGAGTAGTGCGGGGTGGTCACTGCCCCACTTCTGGCTGTGGGGCCTTTTCCCTACCTCTGCTGTTGTGCTGGTCACATCTCCAAAGCCTGGTTCCTTTTGGGACTGGCTATCTGGTGGCTCTGGATGCAGCTGTATTCTCTTGGATGTTCACGCGCAGCTGCCAGTTCTTTCACTTTGAACAGAGCCTCAAAGTTTGATTTTAAAATAAGCTCAGATATGAAAATACCTATTGAAGAGAAAAGACAAATAACAGATGTGGGTTTTTCAAGTACTGCTTTTGACTTTCTGCAGAGTAGAAACATGTTCTTGCCATGGTAATGATGGCAACAAAGCTGTAGTGTTTTGATAGCTGTGTTGAGGGTTCTGAGCCTCTCTGTGATCCTGGTCCTTGAGGATGGCTTATTTGAGAGCGTGGAGCTCTGCAGCCAGATGCATTGCTATTTCCTAACACTGATGGGAAAACAACTTTACAGGATGATGAAATGCCTCTCCAGGTAGTGGTGCCTTCACCTTTCCTTTGTACATGAATTGCTGTTCCTGTTGCAGATCCTGTCTGTTCCAGCTTTTTTCAGATTTCATTTCCTTCTGCAAGTGTTCCATTCCCTACAGTGAGCAGGCAGCTGGTGTCCCCCTGTGTGGGACAAAGGGGAGGCCACCCAGCTGAGTGGGGGTGTGTGACCGTGCTGTGCTGGCTGCAGCTGGAGCTGCTCCATGCAGATCTCTCTTGGCATCTCACTCCAGAAGAGGTGATAACAGAAGGGCACCCTCCTGTTGGGAGCTCCCAGTGTGTGCCTGATCCCTAAGGGTGTTCAAGAGAAATGTTTGTGGCCGCCTTAGGTCTCTCCTGTGATCCAGCAAACCTGCCAGAATGGCTCTTCAGAGTCCAGGGGCTGTGATGAGTGCGAGGCTCTTTGCCTGTGCTCAGCAATGGTTGCAGCCTTTGGAGAGAAGCAGTTGAAGCACGGCTGGCAGCAGGGTGGGAGTGTGTGTGGGCTGAGGGAATGGCAAACAGGGCCAGGATGGGTGGCGGTTCTGGGCTCCTCGCCACCCAGACGGTCCCTCAGGGGCCAAGTTCATGCTCCTACCCAGATACCCCAAGCCATGTCCTGTCTCTTTTGCATGTGCATTACTGACTAGCAGCCAAACTCTCAGCTTTTCTTTCCTTCCTTCTCTGTGGAACCAGCACCTAGATCCTTATTCTCCTCAGCTTTCCCAAAAGGGCGTTAAAGACTGGATCCTACTTAGAAATGTCAGATAAAGCTACAAAAGAATGGGGTGGTTTGGAGCTCAGTGCTGGATGGAGCACAGTGCCTTTATTCCTGCCCTTGGCTAGTGGGCAGTAGTTTCTGGCAAGCAGCAGCAAGTGCAATTGATTGTGTTGAGTGAGGTTTGGAGGTTTTGTGATCTGGTATTTATTAAGGATTGCCTTGTCTGAGCCTGGTTCTCAATGTGAACACAGAGAGCTGAGTGTGTGTGATGGGTGCAGGGAAAGTGATGCTGGATTTGCAGGTGTGCCTCAAGGCCTGCCTTGTCCTCAGTTTGCAGGTAGCACAGGGAATACCCTCCTGGCTGCTCCCTGCCTTACCTGCATGGACACTTTTGGGAACAATTCTGTGTTGTGGATCAGCTCTTCAGTGACTGGCCTTTGGATTGTCTTACATAAGTCAATTTTAAGCAGTGCCTAATTGGGACCATGTAAATCAATGAAATATATCAAATGTTAATTAAGATGTGTGCTGTGGGGACCACATGTGTGGCCTGCATCCAGGTGTATGAAGATAACTTTTGCTCTTCTCCTTTCTTGAAAAACTTCTTCCACCACTTCTGTCACCTCTCCCTGACCAAGCCATAAGAGCCCCTATGGGAAAAGGATCCTGGGAGAGACCAAGCATGAAAGGGCAATGAATAAAACAAGGGGGGGAAAGGTGGCCAAGGGTCGAAAGTGAGAATGGGAAAAGTGGAGACCCTGCGAGGGATGCTCAGCAGGGCACCTGTGACAGTGCCCACCCTCACTGAGCTGGCCATGCCAGTGCCCTGTGCTGCTGCCTGGAGCCTTGTCCAGGGCAAGGGCATGGCCACCACCCTGCTTGTGCTGCAAATGGCAAAGAGAAGGAACAGAGCTGGGCTCTCAGAGCTGATGTGCCTGATTCACCTCAAGTGATTACACTGGTACTAGAAACAGGCTTTGAAGGCAATTTTGTTAGAAGGGTCCTGGAGTCTTACTCAACCAATTGCTGGGGGCCTGAAGCCTGCTGAGCCCCATCCAATTCTGTTGACTTACTGTATTTAAGAGAAAACAGTTTTTCTTGCCTGTTTTCAAATTAAGCCTTTAGGTTTTACATTGGTTATGGTTTTTCTTAATGAGTAATAATGGCAGGGAGAGTTAAAGATGTATTGTAGCTGTTGAGGTATTTGGCATTTCACCACTGCAGCCACCTTTATCTGTGCCTGTTCATGAAACTTTTCCCACCGTTCCTTACATTTGTCCCAAAGCTTGTAATTGTGCTATTTTCCCAGGAATGTCCTTGATGAAAGGCTCCTAGCAGCCCTTATCATGCTATTTTGAGGCAGTGAATGTTATCTGGGCACTGCTTCGAGTGGTGGAAAGCTGTTCCTGGGTGTAAATGTGTGTGGGGACACCAACAACAGTGCACAGCTACAGCTAATAAGTAAAGCTTCCAATTTAATAATAAGGCCACCTCTGGTGTTTAGGCCATTCTTCCCTGTTTCTTAAATATTTTTCCCATACTTTCAAGCCTTTCCTTCCAATTTTCTACATGGAAAATAGATTTTAATTCAATAATTATAGCTCAGGGCAATAACATGTAATTGGACCACTGAGTGCAGGGCCCTCAGCCAGTCCTTGTGATCTCCAGAGAGCACAGGACAGGGATATTGGGGGATCTTGGCTTCATTTTTAGGGTCTTGAATTAGGACAGATGCTTCTGCTTCTTCCCTCTGGCTTCATGGTGCTAAATAGTCCTTTTCAACTCCTTCCTAGTTCTACATCTTGCCACAACCTTCCTGCTTAGTCCTTCACTGCTCTTCAGACTTTTCATTCTTCTGATCCTTTTCAGTTCCTCCTGCAGTCTGTTGGAGCAGCATGGCCTTTCCCTGATCTCTGGGAAAAGCTTGGACACCATGGCAAACATGGTGCTCCTGCATGGATCTGTGCCCTGTCTGGGTGGCTTGGCAGTGTCCCTGAGAGCCCAGCTGGGGCTGGTGCCCTCATTGTGGCCATGGTGGAGAATGCTGATGAAAGCCCTGCTGCTCTACCTCCTCTGCTTGCAGGAGATGTTTGGGCATGCCCCAGAAGAATGGGACTTCCAGAGATGTCTCTACTGATCTGTGACATTGCAGAAAAATGGCATTTTCCAATATTTTTTGGTGTAAATCCACGCATATGACATTTTCTAAATCCATGCTCTGATGCAAAGTGTGGCTACAGTTCCTCTTGAGAAAGATTAGTAGAAACACAGGTTTTCCAGCGATGTTTTCAGAACCTGAGCTGTCTCACAGCCCACCCTGAGTTCCTCTGGGGTCACTCATTCACCTGTGTCCCCACTGGGGCCGGTGACACAGGGCATTGAGAGGTCTGTGGGTCAGCAGGCAGCGCCTGCCTCAGCCCTGAGCTGTCCCTGCCAGCTGTGGGGACATGGGTGGTGCTCATGCAGCTGCTGTGTGAGGCCCTGCCTGGGCAGAGGGCAGGAGCCAGGGTGTGCTCTGGGGAGGGATGGGGCATCCCACAGACAGGGCTTGAGCTGGGGACCTGCTGGAGACAGCCTGATTCAGAAGACTTCAGTCAAAGAGGTTTATGTTTAAGAGCTGTTGAGCTGAAAAGCTCTAAGTTAAGGAAATATTAAGTTTTGAAGCTTAACAGCTTGTGATTTTTTTTAATTTTTTTTTTTTTTAGGGAAAAGTGAAACCATAGAGGAATATAAATCCAAGGAGCCAAGCCCTCAGATTTAATGCAGTGCAAAGGCTGAAAAGTGGAATTTCCCACTGGTTGGTGTAGGGCTGTCTGCAGAGGTTGGCCTGTTCTTGCCTCCCTTCAAAAGCATCCTAGCAGCTTTCAGAGGGGAGCTGCCATGCTCCTGGGCACTGGGATCAAGGAAGGCCATGTCTGTGTGCACCCTGTGCCAGACACTGCAGCAGGGTGGCTGGGCTGGGGACACGGGGTGGGGCAGGCTCGAGCTAAGGGGCCCTGGGCACTGGAGAGGGGCTGGATGCCCAGCAGAGCAGGGTGTGGAAGCAACCCACTGGTCTGCCCCTTAGCTTGAGGTGTCCATCACTGTCAGGGATTACCCTCATTGCTCTGCTGATAAAACACTGGGATTTGTTTATGAGAACGCTGGAGCTTTTAGAGGAATCTGAGGTTTCAGTCCCCAAATCCCATTGAAAATCCAAGGGGTGTTCCAGTGGAGTAAAACCTTTATAAACTCTGAAACCCTGCCTGCTGAATAATGCCTGCCTCTCTAGGGTTTCTTTTCTCTTAGAAAGTAATGATACACATCAGAATAAGGGCTGTAGCATGCTGGGTTCTCCTTCTGCAAGGGGCCACGAGACATCCCTGTGGCTGAGAGCTGGAAGGGATGCTGCAGTTGCCTCTGTTCCCAAGAAGTCCAAGCTGTGATGGCTGAATCCAAGTCCTGACTGTTCTTCACCATGTTCCTTCTGCAAGACTGTGCCTGAATGTGGAGGAGCTGAGGCTGAAGTCCTGTCCTGGACAGCTCGGGGTCATTTTGAGGTGGCTCTTTTGTCAAATGGCAATAAGTGCACAGCATCCCCTCCTTCCCTGAGTGTCCACACTATGTGGCAGAAGCGTTCCTTACCTTGGGATGAAGTTGTCTTTCCGTGTGTAAACTGGATAAAGGCAGAACATGCACCCCAGGCAGTCTGAAAGTTGTCTTTCCTTTTACCGAGGCTTTCAGATTCAGAAAACCTCTTCAGCTGGATTTTCTGTAAGGAAAAGTTTGCTTATAGAACAACACAAGGCTGGAGATGCAGATAACAGGAGCAAACCACACACGGATTTGCTCACTGGCAGCAGGGCTGGGATGTAGAGCTGAACTTGGTCTTTGCACAACATCAGCCCAGGTTTTTGATTTTAATTTAAGTCTTGGTGTGCCAGATGCAGCAGGGCCAGATCCTGGCCATTCCTGCTGGCTTCTCTTTCACATTCCAAAGGGGTATCTGGGGTAGGAAGGATTCCCATTCAAGCATGCTCTCAAGTCCTTGGCCCCATTGAATGGGCTCCATGCTCTGTGAAATGCCTGCTCCTCGTGGGATATGGACCAGTGGAGCAGGGCGAGGGAAGCTCATTTCACCGGGGGCACCTTCACTGCCCTGCAAGCGAAAGGTCAGGCTGCTCAGACTTTGATTTGAGCTGCTGAAGGGCGCTCACTAATCCAATAAGCCACCAAGGGACTGTAGGACACAGCCTCAATTCAGGCATTTGCAAGGCAGTAACCCCAGGGTGTCCTGCAGTGCACGCTCCTACCTGGCCCTGGCTTGGTTTGTAAAGTGCTGAGAACGTCAGGCTCTCAGGAGCTGCTGTGCCAGCCTTCACACCCTGAGCGTGCTGTAAGAAAAATAAACACCCTCAAAGGCTTTCCAGTGGGCATCAGCTTCTCTGGCTAGATTTGTGCTGGGAATCTGATCACACAGGAGCCTTCAGCAGTGGAGCAACAGGTTTGGGTGTGGAGCTTTTAATGAGATATATATATATATATANCCCTCTCCTTAGGAAAGAATCTCTCCAAGCAAGTACTCAGGCATGTGGTTTTTTCTATAATTCTACATATATGTTTGCAGTCTGTACTCACTAATCATGTTTGTTAGCAGTGAGATATATATATATATATATATATATATATATATATATATATACATACACACACACACACACTCGCATATATTCACAACAGCATGCTGCTAAATGATATTTCTATTCTTTCAGAGACATGTATGAGTGGCCTCTTCTCTATTCTGTGCCCCCTCTGTGTTGTTCAAGACTGGTAGTCTGAAATTCACCCAATATTGGTATTATTCTCCAGGTAACTATTTGGATATTGACAATTTAGGGGTTTTGTCAGACTACCGAGCACAAAGGATGGATCTATTTTAAAAAAGAACTTTTGTGATTACAAATACAATAATTGAAAGAAGAAACCCTCATGTGCCCTCTTTAAAACAACCCCTCGTGTTGCCCTGGCAGTTTTTGCTGTTTGACATGTCCAGGTCCTTCTGGCCTGTGTGAATCCAAGTCCTTGGGGTCGTGGCTGTGGGGGCAGCTGTGCTACCTCAGCGTGCTCTGAGGATCACCTGGGATGAGTTTTTCCATGCATAGCTCACAGCTCTGTTGTAGCTGCTGTAATTTTACATGCTGTTGGGGCAATTAAAATGATAAATGTTAGCAGCAGCTTTACAAATTCCCTTTTGAGCTGTTCTTCCAGCCAGGTGCAGCAGCCCTGGGCCACCTTGGGTATTGGGCAGAGCCATCAGGGCCGTCTGTGGAGCTTTTTCTTGGAGCCAAGTGATGGAGAAGCCTGAGGAGCAGTCAAAGCTCACGCTGACAGATGACTGTGAGGCTTTTGGAGGAGTCACTGTCCCTGGCTTTGCAGAGCTCCTGTGTGCGTTGGGCAGCACATCCTGCACTTAGCAAGGTGAGGGGCTGGTGGTGGCCATGACCCTGTACCTTTCCTGGGGGCTGAGCAGCACCCACTAGCATAAGATGGCACAGGCTGGGCTTCTGCCACCCAAACTGCTTCCAAGAAATGAGCTACTGGTGATGATTAGGGATATATGGAATATTTTCACATCTAAGTTACATACTATGATTTTGTGAGTCCCCAAATTCTGAATTGTTTCAGTGGAGGCGTCTCGGTGAGCTCAGCTTGTAGGGCTCAGGATGGTGGCTCTGATATTCTTGGCCATGTGTGAAAACAGCTTTCAGCTGTGGCAAGGTGCCATGGGACTGCCAGGACAGGGATGCATGGGGCCTCTGATGTTGGTGACATCAGCAAATGACAGCAGTTTGGGGTGGTTTTTTTTTGTTTTCTTTTTGTTTTTTAACTTGCAGATCCATAAGACCAGAAGTGTGAAGTCTGTTAGATACATCACAGACACGTGTTAGTGTTGGAAATTTTATAAGGACTTGCTTTGATCGCTGCTTTAAAACTTAAGGTTTTCTGTGCCTCTTGAGCCTGAAACTATGGGCCGAAAACCCCTGTGACTTGATACCTGAAGGCTCCCCAGTGATGAACTCCAGGGATTAAAGATGTTGCTTGATTTGTGGCTGAGAGTGCTGGGGGAGCGAGCGCCTCAGTCCCTGCAGAGGTGGGAGCAGCTGGGCCCGACACGCTGCGCTGATGCACGCTGTTATTTGAGTGGAGAATTTGGAAAGCTCGGAGTTCTGAGCTAGGGTTATGTTCTCACTTAATAAGGTGTTAACTGACGCTGGGTGCTCTTTGGAGAGTTCGGCTATGTGTGGAGGTTAACGGTTCCTGGCATCTTGTCTGCTATAAACGAGCTTTCAGACAAGAGGAAAGAGTTACCACACGCTATCAGCGCGTGATTTTTTTTTTCCCCTAAAAAAGCAAACCCCCAAACAAACAAAAAAGCCCCCCCAGAGCTGAGGCGGAGGAAGCCTCTGGGCTTTCCCGGGGCCGCGGGCGGTGCGGGGCGGCGGCGCGGCCGCTGGAGGGCAGGCGAGCCGTGCGGAGCGGCGCCGNGCCCCGCTGCCGCCCGCCCGGGGCTCCACGGGCACGGGACGCGCTCCTGCCCCGCCGGAGGTGAGGGCGCAGCGGACCCCGGGCAGCCGCGGCCCCCGTGCCGGTGAACGGGGCAGCGGCCGCTGTGCCGGGCGTTCCGAGCCCCTCGCGTCCCGGGCGAGCGGCGGCGCCGCCCGCTCTGTCGGGCCGGGCAGGGCTCGGGGCAGCCCGACCCCCTCCCTGGCTTTCTCTGCGGGAAGCGCTTCCCCGGCCGGCGCTGCCCGCGGCCGGGCGGTGCCCCCTGCGCGCAGGCGGTGCCAGCCCCGCTCCGCCCGGGCGGGTCCCGCCTCCCGCTCCGCGCCCCGCGCATCGCTATGCCGCCCGCCCGGAGCGCGCAGCGCGGGGCGCCGAGCGGAGCCCGGAGCGGGGCGCGGCGGCGGCCGAGAGGCTCCATCCGCCCGGCGGGGCTGGCCCGGCCCGGGGGGACGCGGGGGGGCACTTGCTGATGATCGGAAGTTACTGACAATAAGCACCTTCATCCCCCCAAAGGCGGAGAGAGGGAGAGGAGGAGGAGGAGAGACAGGGGGAGAGGAGAGCTGATGCCTGACGAGTCACTCGGCGGAGGCAGAGCGGGCGGTACCACAACTTCCCGGCGGCGCGGAGCGGCGCGGAGCAGCGCGGCGGGGATCGGAGCTCGCCGGCCGGATCGCTCCCATGTCAGCGCGGCGGCGGGGGACTGCGCTCCGCTAGCGACCAGCCGCCGGCCAACCCCCTCCGCGCCCAGCGATGTATTCACTGCTCTCAGCCTGCACTTGCCTGTAAGGATTATGGCATATTTCTAAATATTTTTTAAATGTTTAAAAATATTTTAATTTTTTTTTTAACTTTTATTCTGGAGGCTCCGGTTGCATTTTCCTTGCAGCCAGGTGGTAATGGGGACCTGAGCCTTTTTATAAGCAGAGCATCGCTCTGAACCCTTTAAAAATTGCAAACAAAAACAAAGAAAAAACCAAACAAAACAAAAATCAACTTTAATCATTCTACCGCATCATTTGATCTTTTGTTGTTTTTTTTTTTTTCTCCTCTCCAGATGTTTACATTTCCTGCTGCTGTGCTTTCAGGTACAGGTACGTGTCCTTTCTGTCCTCTCTCGCTTTTGGTTGTAAAATAGAAACAAAGGCGGCGTGCTGACCTCGAGTGCCAGGCAGGTTTGGCTGGGGCTTTCACTTGTTTCCCTCTAGTTTTTATAGCTGTATTAAACCGAGCCCCGCACCAGATGCTGGAGTGTCACTTGCCCTGGACCGGGGCTTCCCCTGCGCTCAGCTCCCGTGCCGTGCCCCGCTGTGCTCCGCCGCCGGTACGGGCAGGGGTGCAGCCGGTGCGCCGGTAGCCTGCCGTAGCAGCATCCTCTGGAGTGCATTAGCCTGGCTAATGATGTGAGAGGGAGTGCTGGACTCTCCTTGCACAATGTTGATTGATGCACTTGCCTTGGAAGAGCAGGCGCTCTCCTGCTCGCCCTTTTTTCCCATTTCTTTTTTTTTTTTTCCCGCCCCTCTCTTTTTTTAAAATTTTCTTTTTCTTTTCTTTTTTATTTTCTTTTTTCTCTCCCTCTTCGGTAACTCACTCCCAAAAACCGATGCTTTGAAAAACACAAGTTTTCCTAGCCAAGAGAAGGAGGCTGCGTGCTCCCTCCCCATTATTCAGTAGAACGCCGTCCAAGCCAGCTCCAGCCTTTGATCCTGTCTCGGCAGGAATGAGGCCGTTGCAGGAACACCCTGAGCGCGGCTCTGCAGCCCAGGTGCCCGCGGCTGGGGATGGCAGCTGCCCCGCTGCCTCGGGGCTTTTAGCTGCGCACCCACCGCGGGCCGCGCACAGCAGGTGCCACTTGGGTGGCTCTGACCCCTTCCGCCGGAGCTGGGGGACACTTGTGACACCCTCGGCCCTGAGCTGTGCTTTGGCCGGGATTGCACCTGCTCGGCCTCTCCAGATCCCCAGCGGCAGCAGGGGATGGTCCTGGATGAGCACAGCCTTGGAGGGGGCTCCATCCCTCCGGCCGAGCTAAAACCCCAACCAGCCCCTTCCCCTGCTCCCCCACCCATCCAAAAAATGCCCGATCACATTTTTTCCCTCATCCCCTCCAAAAAGTGCAGCTCGAACCCGACACCAGCAGAGCCTCCCCTGGTGGAGCAGCCTCCCCGGCAGGCAGGATCCGCAGCTGTGAGCGACCCTGCCGCTGGAAGGTGCTTGCTCTGTCTCTCCGGTGCGGGATTTTTCAGCCCGAGGAATCACGGGCTGCGCAGGGCTCGCAGCGCCGGAACCCTTTGCAGCGGGGAGAGGTTTTTTTGCGCTTGTGCGGTAACTGAAGTTAATCAGCCCTCCAGCCCCCTTCCTCTCCCCCTCCCTTCGGTGCTTTTAGTGAATCAGAAAAAGTTTGGCTGGCTGCCTGGAAAGCACTTGCTAAAATCTGATCTCTTACTTCAGCAGCCTTAAAACAAAGTTATTGGCATTTATACAGTTGGAGCTTGCAGGCTTCCAAAGCAATAAAATAATAAAAAAAAAAAAAAAGGAAAAAAGAAGAAAGCTCTGTGCTCTGGTGCTATTAGAACCATACTTGCTACCTTTTGTGCTGATTTTGCAGCGTTTGGGGGCTGTGGGGTGGGATGGGCTCTGCGGAGGTGTCCTGGCTAGGCTGGAGAGGCGGCGGGGCTGGAGCTCGCTGGTGACACACGCACACCGAGCTCCTTCGGCGATTGGTGTGGGGAGCCAAAACATTAGATTAGTCATACTCGAGGGCCTTCGAGTGAGTGTTTACAGTATTAATGGTAGATGAAAAGATGTGAATGCTGTAAGTTTTTATTGCCCATTTTGTTACACTTTCTTTCTGGATTTATTCATGGGATTACATGTTTTGAGCCTGAATGGGACCAAGGGATTATAGGATTTCTTTAATAATGATCAGTTTGGGTAGGAGTTAGCCTTTGGTGAACTGGAGTAAATTAATGCATCACTTAGGTTTAATATTTATTTAGTCTAAAGGAAGTTGTTTAGTTTTGCTTAAAGGGCTCTGTGTTGTATTGGGGAGATTTAAGAGTTCCTGAAGGGGATTATATTCTAAGGCTGCCTCTTGCCCTGCGTTCAAGCCATGATCTGTGGCTCGTCCTGTGTGCTGGTCTTAGAATTACTGTGCTGTGCTGCTGCTTGGTACCTGTGGCTCTGTGTGCAGAGGCAGGAATCACCCCAGTGTGTGTGGGGCTGGAGGGATTCTGAGACAAAACACCATGGTTTGGGTATGCCCTGTGTGTTCTGTGGATCCTTGTGCACAAGAGCTGTGGTGCATTGACGTGTGAGCTGCTGCAGTTCTGTGGTGGGGGCTCAGCTCTGGCCAGAAGCTTTCTTATAGACCCCAAGGCTGCCCTGCAGCCGCCAGTGGGTGATGGGGCAGGTGTAGGATCTC
>WBNQ01063100.1:30773-43045 GCA_013401375.1 Spizella passerina | reverse complement strand
CATCTGCAGCTCTCTCTTTTTTGAGATTTGCTGTTTCATAGTGGAAGAGAATGAGTAGTTGCTTCCACCTTAACTGACCTGCTCCTCATTCCCCTCATCAGCTGTGTCCAGCACTGAAAGGTGACACAGTGGTCACACTGCCACAGGGTGACTCCTGTCCCTGCCACACAATGAGTGCTCAGTGTGCCACCAGATCTCCCTTCTGCTTTCTGTGCTCACCACGAAACCACCACATATGCACATGTGGTCTTGTGGAGAAATAAGTGACTTCTTTGGTTTTGTTTTTCACTATAATTAGCTCAACAGAGACAAGATATGCTTGTTTTGCTTAAGGAACTACAACAGGCAATGTCAACTCTAGGAACAGCTGTTGGCTGCAGCTGAATTAATTTTTTTCATTCCCCTCTCCTCTGGAATATGTAGAGTAAGGTAAAGCAGAACATTTTGCAACTGAATGTCAATTTTATTAAATTTCCTCTCTGAGCAGGAATCCTGGAAAAGCCCTTTAAATCATACAAGTATTTTCTTATGAGGTTTTGTAATATTCATTTAATTAGCAACAATATTTCATTTAGAAATTTTCCTTACTGTTTTGGAGGCTCAAACAAAATATTCTAGGTCATTTTTCTGCTTCTTTGAGTTGATAAAAAAATTGTCCCATATTTTTGATTGCACAAAATGTCTGTGTTGTTTGATTGTGATTGACCTGAATTCCCAACATAGATTCAATTTTATTATTTTTTTTAATATGAAAGAATAAAAACATCAGTTATTAGCACATCACACAGTGCATCTTGCTCATTTATTTCACAGTAGAAATAATACTTTCCTTTGCTTCGTTACATCCTATTTTATTACAACGCAGTCTTCCTGCGTTGCCCTGACAATTTGCCTGCCTCCTCCTGTCTGTCCTCACCTCTCCAGGCCTTTCTATTGTACTCTTCTGCTCTATATAGGTCACTACTGCACTTCCCTGAAGTCTCCCCTTGTCGTTTCTGAAATGAGATGCTTCATTAGCCACTCTCCAGTCTTCTGGCATTACTGACTTCTGCAGTCAGCTTGCCGACACCTCTGCTAGTGGCTGTCTTCCCCTTCCTGCCACTTGCCCTGCAGAAATAGTCCCAAATACATTCATGAGTCAGAAACTCTGGGGAATGCCCATTAGTGTGTGGTGGGTTTCTCTTGTGTGTGCCTCACACTCTGAATCCTATGGAACCTCATTATGTTTCTTGTCTATTTAGATGCTTGACATAGTTGATATTTGAGGAGGACAGATGAAAGGTTTTAACATTTTTAAAAAATTCCTTACATTGTGGTATTTTGGTGTAGAGGGAGGAGATTTGCAAATCAGAGAAGCAGCTCTATGCTTCCAACTCAAATGGCTCTTATTTTACCCTAAGTAAAAGAAAACTAAATGAAGAGGAAGAGAATTATGTACATGAGTCTGTGCAGCTCCCTGCCCCCTGCAACAGGAGCACTGAAAACAAACAAGGCATGATGGCTGTGTTCTGCTGGGAAGAGGCATTGCAAAGGCAGGAAACAGAGCACAAAGCATGAGTGCTCCAGAGTTCTGCACACAATCACGAGCAGATAAGCCTGGCAGCACCTTCACTGTCTGTAGGAGTGTGCTCCATGCAGCTCATCCCCGTGTCCTGAGCTGCCATCTGGAATATGCCACAAGCAGGTCTGGGCAGCAGAGGTGCTGCAAGGCTGCCACAAGCCAGGCAGGGCAGCCAGGGCCTGCCAGCAGCCACAGACTGTTCCTGCTCAGTCACACTTGCACCCTAACACACAAATGTACCCAGTGAAGGGCAACCCCCCCTAGGAGAGGTGTCCTGGAAATAAAAGCCTGAGTTGTATCAGCGGTATTTCCCTCTCAGAGTGTGACAGTGGGATGGCCCACAGCACACTGCTTGGGGTACCACTGGCACCCTATGCCTGGGAACATTTCAGAGAGCAGGAGAAATATCAACACGAAGCAAAAAAATGCTGAAATGCAATGGGAGGACGCTTGGTCTCCACTGTGCTAGGAATGAAGGCCAGGCAAAGGCCATGTGGCACCAGGGGCCCTGTTACCCACCCCACAGTGCACATCGCTCCCCATCACACACAGTCCCTGTCAACTGCTCATTTCAGACAGCAGCATGCTGGCATCCTCTGTCACCCTGTGTGCTGGCCCAGGGCCTCTGGCAGAGCCCCAGCAGCTCATCTGGAGAGCCCCATGGTGTTCCCTCACCTCTGTGGAATGGGGAGGGGGGGGCATGACCCTCATCCAAGCATCAGGGGGCCCACAATGGTCTCCCACTCTTAAGCAGCCACAAGGCTTTTGGTGAGGTGTAGGAGTCATGTGCAGGCTCTTTACAGCTATTGCTGTTTCTGCTTCTGCTGGGCGATGTGGGTTTTGTCTCTCCTGTCCTTTCCTAGCTTCATCAGCATCTTAATTGTGCTCAGCTCTCTTTTATGGCAGGCACATGTAGGCATGTGCAAATTTCCTTACTCTTGGAAAAGCTCTCTATTGGAAAAGGTGAAAAATGGCTCCAAAAGTGCAGCCAAGCCCTGAAGGCTCTAAGCATGCAGGACTATTTTTCTCCCATTTTTTAGGCTCTTTACTGGGCTGTTAGATCAGCAACAGCTCCTGCCATTGGGGGTGCTTTCCACCCAGTGATCTCAAAGTTGTCTGCAGAGAGTCACAGACTCTCCCTAATCACACTCCAGGGACACAGGGAAGGAAGAAGAGAGATGTGACATGATCTCCTTCCTGCCCTGCCTTGCTCCTGTCTCTCCCAACAGCTGCAATTTCTCACCACCTAGAGCCCTTGTGTCACACAAGAAGTAGAAAATCATCCATTAATTCTCCTTCTGTTTTTCCCCCTAGGAGTTGCTGTGTTTGCTCAGGCAAGGATGCATTTGCTTGGAAAGGCAAGTGCTGCCTGTTGGCAGTGAACACCCTCTCTCTGCCCCTCTCTGAGGGCTCTCTCCCCCCATGAGGCTACAGCAAGAGCCTCCTGCCTGATGTTCATCAGTGGCAAACTGGCAGATGGGTCACCTGCTGCTCCAGAACCAAAGCACAAACTCCCTTTGTTGACATTAACCTCAATAGTGAAAGGTGCAACTTCTGTTTGTAAAGAAAAAGAGAGAAAAGGCAAAGGTTTGGGTCATGTGTTTCCCTGCCTCTCCCTCCTGTGGCTTTGATCCATTTTGGGCTTTGGTCCAAAAGCTCATTAGGAGAAAAGTACAGCCAAGTATTACTGTGAAAGAGAAGAAAAAAATGGCTCATCCATCAGCAGAAAGACAAACAGTGTCAGATATGGGTTGCTAATTTGCTCTCCCTAGGGAGATCTGCTTATTTTTAACCAGAAGAGTGTTTTTCCACAGAGGAATGCTGACTCAGCCTGACTCTTTCTTAACCTGGGCTTCTCCTTTTTCTGGGAATATCCCAGTGCAGACATCTCCTTGCCTGTTGATCTCTGAGGTGCTGGATGGGCACTGTTTGGGGAAGCAACCAATGCATGGATGGCACTTAAGAGTGACCTGTAACACCTGAAATGTGACAGATGCATCCTGTAACAGCAGCAAGGTGGCAAACCAGGAAACTCAAAAGAGAAAATAGTCTGAACCATAATTCTATTATTCTATTAGTCTAGAGAAAAGGATACTGAGGGGAGACCTTATTGCTCTCTACAACTGCCTGAAAGGAGTTTGTAGTCAGATGGGGGTCGGTCTCTTCTCCCAAGTAACAAGAGATAGAACAAGAGGAAATGGCCTCAAGTTGTGCCAAGAGAAGTTTACGTTGGATATTAGGAAAAGTTTCTTCCCAGAAAGGGCTGACAAGCAATAGAACAGGCTGCCTAGGAAAGTGGTAGAGGTGCCACTCCTGAAGATATTTAAAAGAGGTGTAGGAGTGGCACTTAGGGACATGATTTATTGGTGGACTTGGTAGTGTTAACTGTTGGACTCAGTGACCAAAGCACCTTTTCCAACTGAAATGATTCTGTGATTCTGTAAGACCCAAGTACAGAAAAATAAGCAATGTTTTTAAAAAAAAAAAAACATTTTTCAAGACAAAACTAGTTACATCACTAGTACTGGCCCAATACTCAGGGCAAGGACTGTAGAGAAAGCTAGATGAAGATGAAAATATGGCATGATGACAGTGAAATGTTGTTTGTGGGGGTTTTTTTGTAAAAGTAATTCAAAAGCCTTTTGAGCAGAGATTACTGAAGTTGTTGATTTGCAGTGTTGCTAGGAGCACTAGGGATATGACAGAAAAGTGGAGGAAAGGTGATGTACTAATATTTAAATGAGATGTTCTTTCATAGCTTTTGGGTCCAGGCAAAGTAATGGAAGAGCTGAATGGAATTATTTATTAAAAATGGAGGAAGGGGGGGTTAATAAACACCAAACATTGTCAAAGTAACTGGAGTCCCTTTCTTTGCTGAGATAATGCTTGGTTCTTAAAGGTAAAAATACTTGTGTGTTTAAATTTAGTTTTGAGCGAGGCATTTTCTTTGAGAAACACAATGTTTTGATTAAAAAACCCAAAATGATACATAATTCAAAGTGGAGCATGTTCAGTGGGTTGGAAAGTGACTCACAGAACTCCTGTGTAATCATAACTAGGGAATTGTTGTTCTGGCAGGACTGTTTCCAGTTGGGTCATCTGCAGGAGGAGAAATCTTGCCTCATCTCCTGCACCAACTGTGGCATGCACTCTGCATGTGTGCGCTTTTGTGTGTGTGTATATGTAGGTGTATGTATCTCTTTTTCTGTGGGTTTGCATCTGTCTGCAGGGGCTGTTCCTCGATCCCACAACTTTAATGGCTTTTATCATGAAGGGCATCAACATGACCCCTGTGCTGATCACATCTGCAGGCAATATAAAAGTTGGAATGTGATGAAGAAGGAGGATATTTGCTTACTGATACAGTGCATCTATGACTGCTTGGTGGGAGCACAACAGGAAACATCTGCTCGGTGAATGAGTTGGAAGCCCTGGCCCACTGTAGGAACTTTGCCTCTGCTTAAATCAAGCTTTCTCTGACAGGTGCCATCAGGAACACACCATTGAGGGCTCCTCAGTCTGGCGGGTGAGAGCACAGGGGGAGAAGCAATGTTTTTAACCCAGCTCAAGCCCAGGGAAGGCTCAAATTCAGCCTGGAAATAAGTCCAGGTTTTTCACAGTCAGGGAACCTCTCCTTGCCATGACTTGCCAAGGGCTGTGGTCACTGGGCACACAACACCACCATACAGTGTTTCTCAACATGCTGTGCCCATGTTCAGCTGGAGTTAATTTGAGGAAGGCCTCTGGTCTCTAGTGGTAGTTTTCATGTCCTTTTCATCTGAGAACTACATACAGTCTTGCCACTGAAAATGTAGCTTTCTTAGAAATGTCATTTATGTAGATTGTAATACAGATGTTACTGACATTGCTTTATTGAAGTTGACCTGTTTATTCATCTTTTCTATATTTTAGAAGGCAGTCTGCATGGGTACAGTAGGTCAGCTGTCACAGGCTAACCCTGGCAGTCCTGCTGAGCTCATCCAAAAACTGGTACTTGTACCAGCTTATTCTCCAGTACATCCTCTACTACAACATTAGTCAGCAGTCTCCTCTGCTTCAGTAGCTGCTATTTTTAAGTCATTGGAAGGAGGGCTGCTTTAAGAAATACCATTTGAGTCATAGGAAAATTGAACAGGGGTCAAGTCTCACTGTCCTGAGTAGGAAGTTGCACTCCCACTTCCTTCCTTCCTCTTTCCAGAAGAGTTTGGTAATCATCTCCTCTAGTCTTTCTGTCACTGAGCTGCCCTGGGGACTGAAACCTGCCCCGTCTCCCTTGGGAATGTGCGAAACATTTCCTGAAATGGCCTCTCCCAAACCCCACTAGCTGCATCTTCTGGTGAAGCTACAGGGTATCACTGAGACCTTATGTGAAATCTTGGCTACTCAGCCTCATCCCATCCCTTGCTCTGTGTGTCATGGCTCCTGGAGAGGTGAGAAATAAAGTGCCCTCAGCAATGGGAGGCTGGGCTGAGGGCCCAGAGGGTGGTGTGGAGCTGTCCACAGCTCTACTCTGCCATTAGCACCTCTTCCTACTGGGCCACCACAACTGAGCAATGGCCACTTGACCACCTTTAATTATTATTGAGTTTGATGCAAGTTGAGTGTTTATTGCTTGATAAATTGACGCATAACACAGGAAACTATGATTTAATTCCATTTTGCAAATGGGAAAAGTTTAGGCCTCTTCTTGTAAGTGACGCCACTGAGGGTTGTTGCAAAAAGTGGGCAAATTCTAGGTTCCCAAGGAGGAAAAGGCTGAGGAAACACTCATCCTGGCACTGCTGCAGCGTGCGTGCTTCACGAACAGCACTGCGGGCAGCGCTTCCTCTCGTCAGCACATGGAGGACAGAAACTCCGAGGTGTCAACACGGGGTAGTGCTGGCTTGGGGGCTGCAGGGAGGATGTGACTCCACATGTGTCACTGGAGAGAGGCCAGCAGTTGTGCCAAGGCAGTTTCCAGTGGTGATTGCCACTGAGCCAGCAGAGAGAGGGCCTTGCATCTTGGATGTTGTGTCTGGCTAAGGAGAGACCCTGAACGAGGAGAAAGGGCTCAGCTGCCATGGTAACAACAAGGCCACTGCTGGAGCTGCACTACCCAGTCAAGGTAGGGTGGAAAAATAGGAGGTGGAGCTTTCTGCTTGGTTTAGAGGACACCTGCACACACCACTCTGTAAATGTGTCTTCATTGCCTTGAATGTGGCAGTGCCCCTGACTGAGTTTTTTGGTTGTCAGACTCAATTCCTTGTGTGTTACCCTTCATACAAGGTTCCCAAAGCTGACTGCAGTCCTTGACTAAACTGGTGAACTGGAGCCTTCCAGAAGTATGTAGATAATAAGGAATGAGTTTCATATTTCTTATATATATATATTCATATATATATATATATTCATATATATATATTCATATTTCTTATATATATATTCATATATATATGAAACTCATTGCCAGTTTTTTACACTCATGTGAAACTCATGTTAATTTTTTACACACTGAAATATCACTGATTCGGGAAGGGAACAAAACTGGATTTTCCTTCTTGTTTTTGCAAGACACATTTACCCAAGGCTAGCAGGGAGCTTTGATAGCTGCAGATCTTCATTCTCACTTAGTTACAGGTGGCTTTGTGCCTCCTGTTCTGCTGAGCCCCACACCTGGTGGCCTAACAGCACTTTGCTCCAGCCTCTCAGGCACAGCATGGACAACAGATAGCTGTGGAAAATGGAATGGTTCTGGGCAAATGCTGGCAGCCCCTTGCTGTGCACATGGCAGCAGAGCATCCTCTGGGCTCATTCTGGCTGATCAGAGTTTGCCTGCACAGAGGCACTGGTGCCCAAGTGTCATCACAGTGAAGCAGCTCAACCCACTGCTACAGAGGCAGTGTGGGTTTCTTTTGTTGTGCTGTTTGCTGGATTCATTTTTACTTTCACTGTGACAGCTTTTACATGGGTAAGTCACCTTTCCTCCTAGCTAAACCTATTATTCTATTGCATTGCAAAAGAAAAGTAGATACACTGTTTTTGTCTGCAAATGTCTATATGTGTGGTGAATATATTATTAGGAGAGGAGGCTCTAAATTCTTATTTTGAAGGAAAATTAAAATTATTATCAACTGTATCTCTTTTGCATTCTGAAGGGCTGGGGTTAACCAAAGTTTTGGGCAAAAAATACAGAGGACACTTGCAGTCCTTCCTCTGAAACTTCATTTTTATTTTTTTTTTAATTTCTATGTGGCCTGATCTACCAAGTGGGACACTGTGTCTGAGAGCAATGGGCACAGAGAGCTGCCACTGAGCATCACTGAGTGCAGGCAATGGCTACTCTGCCTCTGGCAGCTGGATGTCTCTGCAAGTGGATTACAAAAATTTGTCATTCTCTATGTTGTCTACATGTGATAGGATCTTCTATAATCAGTAAGCAATTAGCAAGCTAGTATCTAGAGAAGGTGTAAAAGACAGAATTCTCAGACCAGGTTTTACTGTAGTTTTAATCAGAAATATCCCTTCTCACTGCTGTTGTGCCCAATTTTGTCTGAGCAGGATTAGTTTGTGACCAGAGGGCAGCTCATCTGCGAGCCCAGGTAATCTTTTGAAATGCATTTCTGAGGAGACCTCATTATTTTGCCAAATGACACTGAGCTGGCCTAACACACCAGTCTTTCAGGGCAGCCTAGGGCAGCCAGGCAGTGCTGTCAGCCAGCAGATGATTTTCCTAACTGTGTCTTAAGCAGGGCACCATGGGCAGCAGGGAGGAAGGAGAAGGACTGAATTTGTGGATGCAGGTGGAAATGGGACGGGATCAGTGCCAGGATGTGTTGTTGCATTGCTGTAAATCCTTGGCCACCAGAGTGTCCTGGGTTTTTAGACTGTATTAGGATGATGTGACATGACCCAGAAGACTTCACACAGAAAACTGAGAAGGGTTTCTGGTTTCCTCTTACTGTTTCTCTGCGCCATTCACTGTTTTCACCACAATAGAGAGGTTAATCAGAAGCATGCAGCAGAAGTTACTGCAATGTGTAATGAATGGTGGAGCCTTACTGCAAAACTGCTCACTGCAACCAGCAGGAGGTGTTTCTGCAGAGGAGCCTGGAGCCAATGGTCCAGACTGGGCATCTGAAGCGTGACCACAAAGAGCAAGGCATGCTGCTTGTTGCTGTCTTCCTTTGACCCAAAGCCCTGGTGGCACAGAAAAGACCTCATGCAGTAGCCAGGATTGGGGAAGGAATGCTGTAGAGTGAGCCCCCTGACAGGACATTGATGTTTCTGTACCCTGGAATGGCTTGGACACCACCAAGTTGATGAAGGGCACCATGACTGTTCTGCAGCATGGAGGAGAATCAGTGGTGGTGTTGCTCATACTGCAGTATGTCTCAGGCACTGTGGGTGCCTGAACACAGATTTTATGGTGTTTTTCTCCTTCTAAAGAAGGACACAATGTTTGCCTAAAAATAATGTCCAGATTCTGCCCAGAGTGGATTCCTCCAGAATATAGCTTTTGGCCAGACTACTCTGAATTGGACAACAGCATCTGGAAAAGCCTCTGTGTCCCTTGACTACTAGAGAAAAAGCTGTGCTTGATCTTGGCACATATCCCAGCTCTCTTCAAGGTGCAGAATGATTCTCTCCTTTTTGACCTCGTTGCTGTTGGACTTTACTCCATCCAGAGTTTATTGCAACAAACTGAAAGCAGCTGGCAGCTGAGTTCAGTACTTGCAGGAATAAGATGGTTGATTCCTTTTCCAGAAAGGCACTGAAGTGAAGCTTTGTCCAGGCAAGCACATCCTACCAAAGGTATGAAGCAGAGCAGATTTCATCAGCTTCAGCTCACAGAGACTGCCCTTCCTAGGAGGAAAAGCATCATTCCACACCACATAAATCTGCATTTTTTCTGTCAGTCGGGAGACCTGTCTGCCATGGACCCTAGCAGGTTGGTGTAGGAACATTCAATAGCAACAGGCCACCCCATTTACTCTTTTAGGGAACTCAGTTCTGCCATTTTGAAACACTGGAGTTAGTCATCATTACCTTATTAGCCCACTCCTCCATGATGTAGCATGTGAGTGCATTTCTAGCCACCACTGTGGTGCCTCATGGCATTTATCTCATTGAAAGGCAAAGGAGCAGCACTGGTTCCAAAGGGAGCAGCAAGTGTGGGTAGAAATGCCTTCTCCATCCATGTGTGGTGAAGCCAGCTGCCGTGCTCTGAAGCTGGCCCTTGCCTTGGGCAGAGGGAGGTGAATCCTCCAGTTCATTTGTGGGGCACAGGAAGGGCAGATCCAGCCCCTTTGCAAACAGACATGAGCAGGGTGCCCATTTTCCAGCATGGCTCTGCCAGTGCTGGAGACAGATGGGTCAAGAAACTCCGCAGTTGACTCTGTACTGCTGAGATTTGCCCAGTTTCTCACCCACCTCCTGCCTGTGTCCTGAGAAGTGTGAAAATCTGATTTCCTGAATGTTTCCCAGCTGGCTCCCAGCCCGAGGGGTGAATCACAGTGCCACTGTCCCGCAGCCAGCTGCCCTTAGCTGATCACTCCTTGTTCACATAAAGTCTGTGAAGCAGGATGGCTCCTTCAATCTGCCTCCTAACACCCTTCAGACTCTGGGCTGGTGTAGTCCCTGCCCTGCTGCTGACCTGCTCAGGAAACCTGCAGAGGACAATCCAAGGCCCCTGGGTGCTCCAAATTACACAGGCTTTTCACTGCATGCTAGGGAGTGTTGACTCACACAGGTTGCATACCCACACTTAAATAAATTGAAGAACCTTCTTCACATCAAAAAGATCACCCATTTCATCTGACATGGCCTCTCCTTCATCACTCCCAGTCACTATTTGCTCCTGGATCTGTGTATCCACTTAGATACATAGGCTTTCAATTGTGTGGGGCTTTTTAAGTTAAATTTGAATTCGAGAAAGAACAAAATGAGCTCCAAGTACCAGAATGTGATAGCTCTGGAATATTATGCAGCAATAATCTCAGCAGTGAGTGGGAGCAAGACACTGAGGGATGCACAGCCTGAGAAAACCAGGGAGGCTCAGTAAGTAGCAGGAGCAGATAAAAGCAGACAGCTTGGAAGATTTTTTTGGAAGAGAAATATCAGTGTAAAGAAGGCAGACAGGAGAGAGACAACCCAGGCCACTTCCAGGGCAGACCTTTCAGTGAGTGCCAGCAGTTCTGTGCTGCTGGATGTGGAATTGTTTTATGAGTTCCTCTAATCTCCAGGCTCTTGGAAAACTATTGTCTAGTGCCTGATCTAACAGGAAGTACAACTGCTCAAAACAGGGAGCACATCCAAGAAGAAAAACGAAAAGCAAAAAATTAAATTCAGAGGTTAGGTTTTCCTATTTTTAGCTTTTCTGCAAGTTATCTGGAATGCATGCAACTTATTTTGGAAGATTTAGGAAGCAGAGTGTGTTGCCAGTTCTTGCAGTAGAAAAACCCAAATGTACTGCATTCTCTTGTGACAGATGATGAGCTGCAAAAGATACTTCGACAGGCAAGGTCGTTAAGGGACGCTGGTTTTAGATGGCTGCATTAAAGATTTGTCTAGTAAAAGCTCCCTCATATTAAAGAGACACAGAGAGTGGGACAGGGACCCAACACGTGGTTCTGCAGATGAGGTCACAGGTTGTGTAGATCTCAGAAATTACTGACTTGGGCCACAGCTGTGTAGGTGTTTTGCATTTCCAAAATCTCCCATAAGAGGGAGGTTGCACTGTGTGCTCCCCACACATCTGGTGGGGATTTGGCAGCAGGACTCTGATGGTTTGCCCATGTTATAGGCAGCCAGGTAAAAGCATTGCCCAGGACCAGCTCCTTTCCTGACCCCACTGACCACTGCTCTGTTCTCTGGCCTCACCCATCACACAGCTGCAGCCTGAGCTGCTCAGAGAGCAATCCTGAAGCTTTCACTGACCTCCTACCTTCATCTGAGGTCTGGCATCCTTGAAGGGGAACAGTGATTTAACCCCAGCTAGTGGCTGTCTTGAATCCCTTTTCTCTGACTTATTGCACAGATACAGAGAACTCAGTTTTGCTTTCCTGTGAACCACTGTGGCTTGTTGACTCCCACTGGGTTGCTCGTGATGAATACACAAAGCTCTCCCTCACCAAACACAGCTATTCCTGGTGCACACACGCTCCCTCTTCCTCACAGCTCCAATTACTGCCAAGGGCTTGTAACCTCCCCAGTACATCAGGAACTGGCTGAGGTGCCTTTCCCTCTTGCAAGCTCTGGGAACATCAGGATCCTAGAGGTAAAGGCACTCCAGGAGATCATAACCAAGAGATTTGTGTTGTGTTCATCCAGGAGGTTATCGTCTGCAATACTCAGGTATTAATTGCTGATGAGACCATATACATGTAACACATTTTGTTTTTGATCACATAAACAAGTATTTTCCTGGCAGCCAAATGTGATTAAAATTCAGTGAGCTCACTCCTCTCCCTGGCAGTGAGCAATCCCACCGAGCCAGTGCAGACAGCCACCAGCCACAACCATGATCTGAACCATAGGCTGAGCAATGGATTCTGCAAAGGAGGTTGCAGACCTGTGGGAAGGACTGTTTTCCTTGGAAGGGCTGCAGAGCTCGTTGCTCAGAGGACCCCGCTGCATTATTTCAGCAAGGAAAAGGCAGTGCTGCCCCACAATGGACAAAAGGGATGCAATGCCCCGAGGTCTCCCGGCAGGCTCTCAAATCGAGAGAGGACAG